>PVJO010003586.1:34387-121390 GCA_004026905.1 Hystrix cristata | reverse complement strand
TAGTGACCGTAAGTTCTTCAAGGGCAAAAATCATGGCTGCCTTGCTCACTGCCATATCCCAGTCCCTGCTCACGTAACCTAGAATTCACCAAGTATTTGGGAAATTAGCAATCACAGCTTTTGATTCTTCATGCTCTTCCTATGTTAACTTGAAGGGAAAGTAAAGGTGAACAAAGTTTTTCCTCAACGGGAGTAAACTTCTGAGCCATTACAGACCCAGTTCCGTCTGACCACGAAGGCTACAATTGTTCTACCAAGCTTCCTGGCCAAGCAATTCATTGGATGGAAACTTACCTATTAATCAATCTCAAATTGTAATGAATTACATTTCATTCCTGACCCCCGCCCCCTAAGATGAATAAAGTGTGAGTTTCAAATCTAAGTTTCAATTTTCTACATAACAGTACTAAAGCCACTTCTGGACCTTCCTGCTTTTATAATGTATTGTGGTGCCTACTTCAGTATTCACAAACATCATCTGTAATCATCGCTGTGGTTCCTTTTTCCCTTCCTAATCCACAAAATAGATGGACGTTTAAGCCCATATGCAGAGGACAGCCTCTACCGGCAGCAGACCTGTTAAGTTTAAAAAATTTTTGTGAGCTAGTTGTTTAATTAAAGACTAAACTTACAAAGTAATAAAATAAACTAAAAGCAAAGCAAATTTCAGTGGAAAAATAATTTTTTCAACAAACAGTACAGGAACAAGTGGGCACCCATGGGCAAAAACAGGAACCATGATTTAAAACTTTATGCCACAGAGACAATTAATTCATAATGGATCATGGTATAAATGTAAAACTATAAAACCTTTATAAGAAAACATGGGAGAAAATTCTCAGGATCTAAACTTGGGTGAGAAATTCTTGGACATGACACCAAAGTGTGATCCATCACAGAAAAAAAAAAAACAACTGATAAGTTGTATTTCATCAAAACTAAACATTTTTGTGTGGTGAAAGACCCTTTCAAGAGGCTGCAAAGAGAAGTTACAGACTGGGAGGAACAATTTGCAAACCACATATCTGCCAAATTTCGCTTTTCTAGAATATATAAAGAACTCTCAAAGCTCAATGGCAAAGAAACAACTCTCTTAGAAAGCGGGCAAGATACACGAAAAGACATTTCACCAGAGGGGATCTGAGTGGTCAATAAGCACGTAAAGAGATGTCCAACATTGTTAGCAAGCTGTCTTCTTATAAGGGCACTAATGCCAGTACAGGGCTCCCACCCTTATAACCTCATCTGAACCTAATTTACTACCAAAGGCTGCATCTCCAGGTACCATCACATTATGGTAAGGGTTTCAACAAACGAGTTTTGGACTTCCATGGAGGAAATATTTTATGAGGTTTGCTAGTGGGGTTTTCCCCAAATATGTATTCAATGTCATCTCATTGGCAGATCGAAAAGAGCCACATAGGTATTTCTATCATAGAAATGAACACTACTGAATCAAGGATTGGTGCATTGTACTGCTGATTATTAAGAACCTGACGGAGAGTCAACAGGTAAAATATTACCGTTAGTCAGGAGGAACGCATCGGGGTGTTCTATTGCACAGTAGGGTGACTATATTTAACAATAATGTATTATGCATTTCAAAATAGCCAGAGGGGAGGATTTTAAATGCTCTCAGAGCAAAGAAATGATAAATGTTTAAGGGATGTATATGCTAATTACCTTGTTTTAATCAGTATACTATGTACAGATGTATTGAAATATTACATTGTAAACACACCATAAATATGTGCAATCATTATATCCATTGAAAGTAAAATAAAATTTAAGAAACGAACAAACAAAAGGAAATAGATAGAGAAAATGTAAATATTATAAGCTTAAGAATGTATCGTGTTTGTAGCTATTACATCATCGAGAATGGTGTAAATTTGGAAGAATGGCTTTCTATTATATGAAGAAATTTATTTGATTCAGTAAAACCTTTCATTATTGAGGGGTCAGTGAAGTTCCAACATAGTTTTTTTTCTCTTTCATTTTCTTCTTAGTAAAGTAACCCAAAATATCAATCATATTCACGTTGCAATTATATTCACTCATCATCAGCTCGAGTTGACTGCAGATATTTGGCTAAAATGAAAAAGAAAAGCATTCATCCAGAGCTGATCAGCCGTACGGAATTTACCACTAAAAAGAATATTGCACATTTTAATGTTATTTATAAGTTCTGTGCTACTATTTTTAGTAAAAGGCAAGAGATTTATATGATCCGAAGAGAAACTAGAGTTGTGTTACTTTTTATTAGTAAAATTAATAATATGCTCAACCATTCAGATTGCACATTTTTAGGAGAATCAGTGCGCAAACCTTTACCAGCACAACCCAGCTCTAAGCCCAATCTTCCCTCTGTTCTTACTTCAGTGAGACAGTCCACCTCTGCTCTCTTTAAAGTGTTTGTGGAGGTCAATTGTGTTTGCATCTGGTTTTTAGTTCTTGCAAATGCCTGTTCCAGGGAGTCTGGTGTGACCCACGGTGTGCTCAGATCCGTGTATTCGGAACCGATGGCCTATGGCAGCTGTAAACCCCACAGACTTTATAGGAAAATGCTCTAGTTTCCTCCCATTCTCACAGGGATCTGGGTCTGTTTCAGCTTGTTTGTACTTCTACACCAGGTTCATGAGTGTTCTAATAGTTTTTCAGTTTCTTTGGGTACAACAGAACCAGAAAGGAAGATTTCTTCCCCAGTACTAAATGTCTTGGACTTCCCCAGTACTAAATGTTTTATGGTCACTCTGTCTTTGTTATGACCATGGAACCGGTCAAAGATCAAACTTTGACTGACTTGCTCTTTGACCCTCTGCCTAGCTCCTGATTTTCAGGCCCATTTTGGCTCTTCACCCCCGGTTCTGGTCCCCAGGATCTGCTCTTTTTGTGAGGTTCAGTTCCGTTGTGTCTTTCTGCATCTTTCCTTCCCTAATCCATTCACTGTGGAAAAATACAGTACATGCCTCTCTCTGAGTTTCCCCCCAAACTAGCTGCAGTTCTCTTCCAACATTTCGGTCACATGTGTCTATCTGTGGCTTACGTCATGTATTACTGCCCTCTCTTTCAGGGCAGAGGTCATTCCTAATTTGGCTTAAATTTCATCACCGTGACTAATTTATTGTCTGTAATAGAAAACACTTAAAAAATCCTGGCTCAATGGAATGAATGGGCCGTGTGTTACAAAATGAGTAAGCTGGTTCTTCTCTCCAGGCCTTAGTGAACTGGGAATAAAGAAGAAATTACAGGTATGTTACATGAAATACAGCGCACAGACCTACGATTAGGATAGTTATATGATACACAGTTCCATCTCTGGCACTGTCGTTATCCTGTGACTCATGGATTCCTAGTTCAGGTCTCGGTGAGCAGGTGAAGGAGTGGCCCAGGGCAGGGCAGTGTGTGAGCTACGACCAGAGAGTCAGAATCAGCAGGCGGAAGCTCTCTGCTCAGCTCTGCCCGCCATGCACAGCCTCGGGTCAGCCACTTCTCTGAGCTTCGGCTGCCTCATCTGCAGCATGTGTGGGAACCTGGGGACAAGGCTGAGCCTCTTTGCAACACCGAAGGTCTCTGATTGCGTCGTGCTGTGTGACAAGTCCCTCGGGCTGTGCTGCTCTGGGCTCTGCCTGACTGGCCGTGCTCTGCCTTCTATGACTTCCTGTCTCCGGCCACGAGCTCTCTTTCAGTGGGGGCCAGCACTGTCTTGGTGACATGTTTGTGGGTACAAAGACACCCAGACATTCTGCTTTGGTGACTGTACTGACTGGACAAGGATTATTGCCCTCCTCAGTTTATGACCATAGTGACCGTTTGGAAATTATAGGAGGGAAAAAAAATCAGTGCCATCAGAGGTGACACGTCTGATGGTTTTCCTCTCAGCAAGTCCTGTAGGAGGGACACCTCGAGTTGATCAGCCTGGTGACACGGTTCCAATTCATCCTCTCCACAGACCCCGCAGGCCACAGGCCTGGTGACCTCAATTACAGAGGCAGGAACATGGGTGCCCAGAATAACAGGGTGTCGCAGCTGGAAGAGCCCTTGTCTAGTCCAGACATGCGATTTTACACGTGAGGAACCTGGAGCTCAGGCCGGAGGACACTTTTGAGGTCACAGAGTTAGTTATGGCAGAGCGGGGCCTGGAGAGTGCACATCCCGGAGTCCTGGCTTAAGACGTCTGTTCCTCGCACCAGCCTGACCATAAGCATCTCTGAGGACAAAGTGAGCCCCAAACAAGCACAAACAGGTAGTGTTCAGAACATCCTCCTCTCTCTGCCCCAATTCTTGTATAAGGTCTGACAGATCAGGGATATGACAGAGGAGAAACTGATCTTGGGAAAAGCTCATTTCTAAATCTTAACTCCATTAGAATAGCAAAGCCTTTTTCAATATATTGCAGTTGGAGCTGGATGCAACTATGGTGGAGCAGTAAGCAACCAGAGCTTCAAAAGCCCTTTTCTTGCGCACCTGAGCACAGGCCTGCGACACACCTCAGGGTGTGGCTTACGAGAAGCACCGTTATGGTTATCTGCTAGACCAGGAGCTTCCTGAGAGGGGCCCGGGTCCAGGATCAGGCTGGCACAAGGCCTGGCTCTTGGGAGACGTTCAAATGTTTATTGGAGGCGCCCAGAAAGTGTCACTTGTGCTGGTAACTGCAGTGTCACAGAATATGCAGTAGAAATGACTCAGCAGCAGTTACTCCTTAAAAAACGAGGCTTACAGTTCCTCATGTGTGTTCAAAGTAAGGATACGAGATGCACACTTTGTCATGTCCACTCATGGGAGGAGCTATACGGGAGGAAGGAAAGACAATGGAGAAATATATTCTCCCTTATATTCTTACTTATTTCAGCAGTATAAATGTGTGTTCTTATTTCAGCAGTCTGTCTCTTTTCATGCTTTAAGAAAATATGAACTGGATGGAAGTTTCCTTTTTTTTTGGAGGGATATTCAATCTGGGGAATCAGAGGCCCTCAGTGTAAGCCTGAGGAGAGAGGAGAGGAAAGTGCTACCTGCTAAGCTAGACAGGTTTGTGGGAGTTAGGCAGCCTCTTCTGGTGGGGACAGCATTGAGTCCACTTCTGGTCTTCTCATTGGCCACAATTCTCCCAACCTCCCTTTCCTTGAGATTTCTGATCGGTGAAATGTTGGTGCAAGTATCACCAGGCACTTCCAGACCTGGCCCTTGTAGACCTCCTGATGCCATCTTTCAGCTCTCTCTTCCACAGCAGGCTTGTAGGCTACAAGATGGAAGAGGGCGAGCTGATGCATTCCAGGGTCCAGGTGCCAAGTAAACTCTTTTTATGCCAAATAGCTTTGTTATTGAAGCACCAGATGTCCTATCCTAACTTTTCCCTCTGATCTGCCAAGCCTACCTTATCTGAGCCTGGCAGAGAGGCAAGAATGCAGGGCAGGAGACTCTGACATTGCTGGAGAGACTCTGCCATTGCTGGAGACCCTCTCCACTGTCTTGCTTGGGAATGTAACGTGCCAGCACAGGATAAAGGGATTTGAGGGGATGTCACGGGCTTGCCCTCTTAGTCTCTTCAGCCTGAACACTTTTCCAAGTCCTACTCTCTTAATTTTTCCTATTTTGTTTAAACGTGTACTAGAAAAGCTTTTAAGACAAACAAAAGTTCTAGGGTAAATTAAATATTTCTGATGGCTTTGCTCTGCACGCACTCAATACTTTTGAACCTTTTTCTAATAATCATAAATTTAACTTCAATTTGAACAATTCAGCTTTTTGATTTCTTTTTAGGTGAAAGAGTTTAATTTTTTTTTGTTTCCTGTTATACGGTAGAAGACATTTTAAACAATCTACAAGTTATTGCTTTTAGGCTGGAATTCTTCATTTTATTATCAACCTAGACATACAAAATACAGTCATCCTAAACTTTGGCTAATGTCTAAGAAAAACATGTATATTCATGAATTCTGAACCTGGTTGCGTTTCTGTTCTCAAAGTTGACCTACTAATAAGGAAATTAATGTCTTGAGTTTCAATTATTACCAATGCAGATTAGAACTGTGGGCGATTATAAGTCAATAAAAATGTATTTGAGTTTAGATAAGTATGTTTATAAGCTTAGTATTTTGCAAAAGGAAGTTAACTCAGTTAATGCTTTCACAAACCAAAGCTGTACGATTCATTTTCTCCTAATTTGGTAATCGGTTAGGATGATGCCTATCCATTCAGCAATAGACATTCTCATGTGAAGTTAAGGAATTTAGATGTACAAAAGAGTGTGTGCTTATGGTTGTATATCTGGGAAACATCATCCAATTTAGACAAAAAACACAAATCCAAAACCTTTTAAATCCATAGGTGAATTTCTTCAAAGTATTAAAACTAAGCAACTCCAATTTAAATTTTTTTTCTACCGGCCACTCTGGACCACTCTTGTGAAAAGCTTGCAAAGCAATTTGGGTTGGAGACATTTTTCCTCTTCCAGATACAGTTTTGTATGAGCATGTTCAATAAAGCAAGTAGCACTTCCACTGGATTACTTGGAACCACTCTTGATCCCC
Source organism: Hystrix cristata (assembly GCA_004026905.1). NCBI lineage: Eukaryota > Metazoa > Chordata > Mammalia > Rodentia > Hystricidae > Hystrix > Hystrix cristata. Next base: position 114,860 of record PVJO010003586.1, on the reverse strand, counting down.
ATCTCATCCTGCTTGGAGGTAATTACTTGCTGCTAATGCGAAGTGTTAAAGACAGTCTTAAATTATGTTGACTTATTTTGTAGATTGGATGTCAGACCTCCTAAGACTTCTCTTAAAATAGCACCATAACTATTCTCTACTCTGTCCAATAGAAAATCCATCCTGATTTTTCTGAGGGGAAACTTTTTACTTCAAACAAGATATTGGTCCTAGACCTGGTAGAGGAAATGGGTGAGTTGCCCAGGGAAGGAGGTCAGGAATGAATAAAGCAGTAACAGTGTTGATGAAGTATAGACATTCAGAGTCTAATCAGGATGGTAGGACATAGTTTTTAGTTTCTCTCTTTCTCTCTTTTTTTACAAGGCACTGAAAATTCAAGCTTTTGTTTAAACATTCAAAACAGCAACTCTAAAATTTAGCCACAGTCACTGGATAATTTTGTTGTTTATCTGTGTCTAGATGGAAATGCGGAATATTAACTCATTTAAATTCAAATCAATCATTTCTGTACACTAAGAACTCATCTCTGGATTAATAGTATTTACAGTAAAATGAAACAGGGTTTCTCTGAGCCTTATTCCCAGAATCAATAAAAAACAACAGTAAAGGGCTATTTTTTTTCTGTGAATACCTAAATGACTTCACAACCATTATTCCACTCTGAGAAAAAATTATTCTCATATCACAGTGAGGGGGCGAGAATGCAGGGCTTCTATTAAGACTAATGGAGGTTGGGATGCAAAGTTCAGTCCTCAGAAGCAAAGTTATTTGCCACAGGCCTGCAGAATCGGAGAGAAATTTACCCATCAGTTCTCCCCAAGCCAAGGAGCACACTGCTTGGCATTTTTCCTTCATAAGGGAGTAACGCATAGCATCATCATATATTCCTGAAAACAGGAAATTAATTATCCTCAATAAATTAAAAAGATGGCAAATATAATAATAGAAGCTCAAACATATGGGACTGTGCATTGGTTATTTTTCATCATGAAGGAAATGAAAATGTACAAAGTATGGAAACATCGCAGTGGAAAAATAGGGGATGGGGGGGTGATTTATAACCTTGGTTTATCCCCAGGGGGCAGGGCCCAGGCACATTTTCTACCACATTGCACTATATTCCATTTTCTAAAATTATTCTTCTAGTCTAATCAAAATAGTTTTTTGACACGACCTTTTATCTTCTTTTTTTTTTTTTGCTGCCACAAACATCTCAGCCATCTTAAATACAGTTTCCTGGCATCCATAATCTTGTTCTTGAAGAACTCACCCTCTGCCACAGCCCTCCGGAAACCTCTTAACAGGTTTCGATGAATCCTAGAGGCTTAGAAGGCCAGGCCAGGGGCAGGTCAGAAGACGGGGCTTCGCGGACACACGCTGTGTCCAAACCAGCCCGGTACTGTTGGCCCCGTAACTCCGACCCTGCATTAAGGTCCAGAGTCTCCCTGACTCCCCAGAGAACCACCCAGGCCAGGGCCAAGCTGCTCGGCTCCCCAGGGTGGCGGCCGGCGCGACTGTCTTGCGTTTCCAGCCTGGGACAGACTTCTGCCTAAGCTGGTGTCAGTTTGCTAAACTGCAAAGCTATAATTATGGATCCAAAATAAATACTGATGAAAAAACTCTGGTTTCTTTGGGGAAAGAGAGCCAGAGAAAAAGTTTCCATGGGGAAGCAGCTTCTCTCTGCTGGATATGGAAATTACAAACTCTGCCTCACGTTCACCCTCCAACCTGGCCCTCTCCCGAGGAAGCTGCTTTACAGACAGTGTGCAGGCTCATTTTAACAACTGAATTGAATGAACTCTTTTTTAAAAATAGTGGATGTTTGTGACACATAATAGTTACATTAGTTTTGGGGAATTGGTACCTATATATCTCAAATCTTGATAATTTTCCATCCCTCTCCCTACCTGTTCCCTTCTCCATTCCAAAAGTCTGCCTTTCTGTTTCCTACCATCTCTCCTTTATTTTATTCTTTATTTGTATTTCGGGAAACCACGTGATATGTAACTGTCTGACTTATTTCACTTAACATTACGATCTCAAGAGCCTTTCAATTTCCTGCAAATGACATGGTTTCGTTCTTATTTATGGCTGCATAATATCCCACTGTGTGTAAATGCTTCACTTTTTATCCATTTGTCTGCTGATGGGTATCTAGGCTGTTTCTGGAGCGTAACTATTGTGGCTTGCACTGCTGTAAGCATAGGCATGCATATATCCCTATAGTTTGAAAGGACAATTTGGCAGCCTGCAATTCATTCATTCATTCATTCATTAACTATGAAACTCTGTTCAAGACACTGGGGATATTAAAGTGAATAAATGGACAAAGATTTCTGCCCCATGTGCATTCCATTCTTGGGGTAGGTGATAAACAATGATTGCCATAAAAAAGAAGCAGGGGTGATTAATCTGTTATTCTCAGTTCCCTACATACCTCTCTATACTCATCCCCGGGGGCCTGAGATCAAACAAAATTCTTTACCATACGAAACTCTCTCTCTTTATTTTGTGCACTATCGTAATTCGTATCACATTTCTTAGCTCCAGATCATCATGACCTGTAAACTATCAGCTGCAGAAGTGATGGATCAGCCGTCTCTTTCTCTCTTTAACAAAACGAAGGCAGTTCTGAAGGGATTGTTGCCAGTGTGCTCTGACAGAACCCGGACACGTTTTCCTCTGGATTTCGGGCCCTGTGTATCAGGGGAAGCATGGCCGCGTCCTACCAGGATGAAAACTGTTGCCTTGGGCAGCCTTGGGGTGAGGGAAGCAATGCGAGGGACACACAGTGCTCCCCTCGTTTGATCTGCCTCTGTTCGGATCCGTGTGCCACTCAGCACATGACCACTAAATAAATTACCTGCCGGGCCCACAACTCTCCTGCTCCCTCTTTGTGCAAATCCGCACTCCAGCCTTCCTCACAGAATGTGATATTCTGGTACCGCACTCCGAAGAAATCCCGTGCCGTCTGAGATGTGTACTTACTGAATCTTATTTACTAACATGCCTTCATATTTTATAAGTGGTTTCCATGAACTGGATGCATTACTTTGTCATAATACTGAGCTAAAAATACAAATTATATATTGAGACAACAACAAAGAAAAGAAAAAGAGATTCTGGTTAAACTCTCAAGCGAGCTCCTTCCGTCTCTGATGGCTGACACGGGGAATTTGATAGCTTCCCCCCCAGACTGTTAGAAGGGCCTGTTGGTCGGGGGTGGCTTGGCTGCAGCTGGAAACGCCTCAGGACTGCAGAATTCATGACACAAGCCAGCCCAGACGGGTCTCATCCTCCAGGATGTGGAAGGCTGGTTGGGAAAAGGATGTTCTCTGATTTTGGGCACTTTTAACTTAGCCAAATGTCAGGTTTCAATGCAGCGCCTTGGTACTTTAATACCGTTTTCCCATTTCCCACAACTTCAAAAATATGACCCTGAGCTGGGAGATCAGTACCCGTAGTCAGAGACGCTCAGATCTCAGCTGATGTTTAGCTAACTACCCTTGAGTCAGAGACAGGTTAACGATGCCGTGCAGGCGCTTGTCCACCGCAGTCTCGCATGGCTGCGCTGTCCTGGTTTCCATCCTCCCTCTGCTGTTGAATTGCCTTGAAAATTGGGCGAGTTACTTACCCTCTCTTTAGCTGTGTTTCTTCATTTGTAAAATGGGAACAATAGCACCAAGCTCGGGCTACGGTGAGGAACAAATAAATTGATCCCCTAATATCTTTGGAGCAGCGCAACTCAATTAATCTTAGCTGTGACTGGAGATTGCTTGTGAAAAACAACCAGCATTGGTTCGTTGGGCTCTTGCTGAATGACCATTTCTGCTCTTACTGTTATTACCTTGGAGAGAGATCAAGAAGTTGTTCTTTGTGGGATTTATAACGGCTCACAGTACACTTCTTCGAGGGTAGGTGGTCAGGTTGCTAAGTGTCCTTGACAAAGCCAGTGCCAGTGAGCTGCTGTGGGTCTCCAGGCGGGTTCTGTGTAGACCGGGGTTGGGTGAGCTGCTCCAGGTGTCTGGGGACAGAGGGCACGAGGACAGGAGACTTCCACCACATAATCGCCACACAGTCCCCGAAGCCCCGTGGATGGCCTCATCCATTTCAGAGCTGTCTTTTGGAGCCTGGTTTGCTCTGACTTGGGTGGAGAGAGAAAGGTCTAAGAGAAAACCGAGTTAGACTCCAAAGGGATCTCACACAACACCAAGCCCAGAAGTTGTGGCCAGAGCCCCACGAGGCGGCAGCCACACCTCTGCCTGGTGCACGACGGGTCTGTGTCTGACCCAGTGCCAGCCACACGCAGGCGTCACCAGGTCTCCCGTGGGTGGGCGGGCGGCAGGAGTGCACAGGGGACCAGTGGTGGGGGGGCCTTCCCCAGAGGTTCTCAACGACAGTTATGGGGGCATCAGCTGCTCCAACTGTTTTGGACAGTGACTTGTGGAGTGCAGCCTGTTTACTCCAAGTGAACTTCCTGACCCTCAAGAACACTGGCCTTTCCTGTGGTAGACACTCGGGAATGAATGGTAGAAGAAATCTGCATGCTAGTTTAAATCAGTCACAGAAATAATCAAAAACTGTTTAAGGAATATTGCTTGCTAAAGGAGCCGGCTCTGAAGTCCAAATTGTTATGTTAGAAGTTTGGGGGAAAAGGCAAATTTGAGGTGTTTTTCTACTGTATACATGTGAGGAGGGGAGAATGGAAGCATTTGTGTGAAAACAGGCAAGTAATTCCGCTGAAGCAAAGTGGCTGTGGAGAAGAACATGTATTTATCCCAGAATCTCGATGCCAGGCCTCTTGCTCACCCGTCTCACAGGTGCCCATCTCTTCACCCCGTGACAGCGCTTCTCAGAACAAGACAGCCTCACCTAGCACCCCCCTTCAGAGGAGGCAAGTGTACCTTTCTGGTAGCTGGCAAGTGTATTTGTTTCCTGGGCGGTTGTAGCAAATTTCCACTAATGTGGTAGTTTAAAATAGGAGACATTACTTCTCTCAAAGTTCTGGAGACCGGTGGTCAGAAACTACATTGTTGGGAGGGCAGCGTTCCTTCCCAAGGGTCTGGGGAGGGGAGAATCCTTCGTCTCTCCTGGCTTCTGGTGGCTCCACACATTCTTAGCACCACTCCAAACTTCATGAGATCTCCTCTTGTTTGTATTGGGTCTTCTCTCCCATCCCATGTAAGGACATTTGAAATTGGGTTTTGGGTCCACCTGGGTGTGCCAGTTAATATTGTCAACTCAATGGATGGCTGAAGAGATTCCTGGAAAGGGGAGTAGATCCTGGGGGTGTCATATGCATCCATGGATTGAGCCACCGATGTTCATAGCTGAATGTGCTGTTAGGAGGGGTGCCCAGGTGGCGATGGGTCACCAGGGTTGAGCCTGTGGAGTGTGCATCTCTTACTGGTACCCTTTCCCTGTGCTCTGCATCTTGGCTGCCAAGAGTGAGCGGCTTTGCTCCACCATGCCCTCCCGCCATGAGGTTTCTGCCTTGGAGCCAGCAGACCATGGACTGAAAATTGGGAGCTTAAACAAACTTCTCTTCATTTAGGTTGTGGGTGTCATGTATTTTGTCCCAATGAAAAAAGCTGGGATAATCCAGCATGATCTCATTTCAACATCCCCAACTTTGTCTGTTATGATCATTTTTTTTTTTTTCCAAATAAGGTCACATTCACAGGTTGTGGGTGGAAGTTGGAATATCCTCTTGGAAGCCACCATCCAAACCACCATACGAAGTAGAATAGTATCCTGTTCTCTGAATTCACTATGTGGGATTCAAGCAGAACTCTATGCATTGTGTCAAGTGAAGACAGTTAGCAATGAAGTGTTTATTACACTGACCATTATGTGAACTCCTCGGTGTGATAAAGAGATAAATCTGGCCCATTCTGGAAGGCACTGCCTGCTAACTTTCCTGTGTTCTGCTTGTTGTGTGTCCAGCACGAACAGTTGAACACAACACTGGTTATTTAAGGAGTAAGGACCGTATTTGAGTGATCTTGTGCAGATGGGAACTTTGAAAATGTCTGACTCAAACCTGAGATGGCAGAGATGTCAATCCTGACCTCTAGTTGGAATGGTTGCATTTTCTATATCTTGTCTCCAACTGCTACTTAGCTAGAGCTGTGCCCAGTAACGACAAATTTAATAAATATTCCCAATTAAGATGCTAATTTTGTGTGATTCCAAACAAAAGTTTTCAGGGAATCTAAAAATGCTCACTGATGGGCTGAGGGTGTAGCTCAGTGGTAGAGCACTTGCCTCGCATACAGGAGGCCACAAGTTCAATCCCCAGCACTGCAAAAACAAAAACAGAAACAGCACGCTGATGTGCAGCTGTGGGTGTGGGGGTGTGTGTGTGTCCCAGCCAGCATTTATTAATTATTCGGTATGTCCAAGCATCACAGTGGTACTCCATTGTCAGTAGGGCTTATTAGGCACAAGCTCATCATGAGTTTCACTTACTGTAAAGCCCTTTGGGCTTAATAATGATAATCACAACAGTAACAACCACGAGCATTTACTGAATACTTATTTTATGTGATGTCTGACTGCTCATCTCCTGAACTTGGACAGCTATATTCTGTAACATCAGGTCACTCCAGCCGTATCTTCTGTTCTTGCCTCCAACTGCTACTTAAACTAGAGTTGTGCTCGGTAAGGATAGTTTTTATTTAACATTCGTAATTAAAATGCTAATTTTGTTAGTCTTCAAATGCAAGTGTTTAGTGGAATCATACATGCATAACTAATCTCTGACAACCCAGTGAAGCCAGATGTAAGCCCTGGTCTTACGATTTCTGAGTTTTACGTGCAGCTGCATATGAACAATTAAATAGCCCGTGACTGTCCTAGGAGAGAGGTACTGGGATTATTCCCACTGCAGAGGTGAGAAAACTGAGACCTGGAGTGCTTAAGTGACTTCTCCAAAGTCATGGAGCTAGTAGGTTGCTGTTGTGACTCAAATCTAAGGAATCTGTAAGTTTCGTGAAGACAGCTATGACATTCATCTTGTTCGTTTTTATCCTTCAGGGGTACAGCCCACTTTTTTCTACCCTGGTGCCTGGTGCCCAGTCAGAGATCAGTAAGTGCCTGTGGAGCGACTGAGGGTCTAACTCATAACCCTCATTCTTAACCCCCGTATGTCTTATAGATCACTTAATCAGCCCTCTTTTTGATCTTGTAATTGGTGACAAAGGGACAGCTCTCGTGAATGCAGATGGATTAGCACAACTGCTCCTGTCCCATCCTGGAAGCCAACTGACACCAACTCACACTTTGCTCACCCGTGTCTCTCCTTGTGCAAAAAGGATGACGGAACTAAGACATCGGATTGGGGATCGGGGCTGGATAAGCCTGTTCCCTCGGCCTCCGTGCTGGGAAGACATTCCCACTGGCAGTCCTAATGTGGTTTCGCTAAGGCTTCCTGGGCCAGCAGCGGTGGAGTAACTATCTCTTGTATGAGCGATGATGAGTTTCATCCTACCTCCGTCTTTTGGCCACAAAATAACATTGTTTTCCTTCCAGTCACCAGAACCAGCTCTTAGTGCCTTTTCCAGTACTAACCAAAGAGAAGAGGGAAGAGAGATGGCATGAGGGTCTCACTGGCACCCCACTTGCTCGTGCTGTTGCCAAGCAAAATGAGCCATCCCATCAGAGTCAACAGGATGTTCCTGAGTTGAAAAGGATGCCACCTAGGCTTCGGCCCCCACCAGAACACTGGTGTGCAAAGGAGGTCTGGGGGATAAACTTGTTGCAAATCAAAAATGTATAGCTCTGTGGAATCCAAGAGGGCTGATTGTTCAGTAACTATTTCATTGAGAACATTAGTGTGGAATGTGGGTGCTTAAGTAATGCAGATAATTAATTGTAAACAAAGATTAAAAATGTTTGCAATATTAAGCATAGTTAGGCAGGTGATCGATCTGTATTAAGGGGGTCCACTCTTGCCGAATCACTGCTGAGCATCTTCGGGGCCCTGCCAGGGAACAATAGCCTACAACAATTTCTAGCTGCTCAGGATTCAACCCTGCATCATGACTTGGTGGAGATCTGAAGGTATCTTGAGGTAGAAACTACTACAGGACTGGTGTCTTCACGAACAAGCCACACAGAGATTTATTGGGGTGTGTCTGAAGGGGGCAGAGGAGATTCCATAAATACATTGCTAGAAATCCCAGTTTGAGCCAGAAGGAACTAGAAATGAAACAGAGATGAATCTACATTTGTTTAGTGAATTATGTAATGGAAATTGGCTCTCTGGAGAGTTGTTCCATTTATTCTTTCTTTTGCTCTTGCTCTCTCATCTTCAATCATTTCCCTTTTCCTCCCCAGAAGTTACTTCTCGTCTGTCTAAAAATAATACGTTCAAGTATTTGTCATCTGACAAAGAGAATTCTTTCAACATGTCTCCCCATATAGAAGCAGCCAGTCTCCCTCTCCCCTTTCTTTCCTTATCAAACTTGTCGAAAGACTGGAGCACATTCCCTCCCTTCCTCTGGCAGCTTCCTTTCACTGGGGTGGCAGCCTGGCCCCACCCCCGTGTCCTGAAGAAGTTGCTGTTACTAAGCTGACCAGCACTGTTCTCCTGGACTAATACAATGACCTAATGGGACCTCTCTACAAGATCTTACACTCACAGCTTTGTTCTTCTGAAATTCTCTTTCTTTGATTTCAGCCCAAGAATTTTTGTCTAATGTTCTTTCTCCCTCTCTGATGATTAATTCTTAGTTCCTGGCCTACCCTTGACGGTGAACTTCTTTGATAAGTTCTTTTCTTCTCTACCTAAGTGCCTCAAATTAAAAATCAACAGAGACATCCAGGAAACATAAACATGTGAAATGGATGGGAGATGAGGGTATGAGACAGTAGGGAAAGGGAGGGTCTTTAGCCACTGATTACTGAATTCTCCATTCTTGAAAGCATTCAAAACAGCATAGAGACAGATCGGATCTCTTCAGGGATCTTACTATGAGCAATGAATTACAAGTAAAAATATTACTGGCCAGATAGGTGAGGGGAGAAAATATGCTTCTCCCCTGTAAATGTGCTTCCATTCTGGTAATGGTAGAGCTAACAATATTAGCTCTTGTTTTCTCTTGCAACCTTAATGTTTTGCACTGAGGTAACAGCAGCTGGTCCTAACGTGCACTGGCTGGCGGAAGGCCTGCATCCCCTCTTCGTCCACGGAGCATGCAGGAACTCGCCTGGCAGTGCCTCCTGGGTGTCTGTCTCTGCTCTTTCCTCTACGACTCGGAGGCCTTCGTTCTTCCTCACGCCACCTTCCATCCAGCTATCAATCATTTTTGATGTTTGAAAAACAACTGGGAATTTAATATATTTTCAGCTGTGCTAGTACTTTAATCAGGTTATTGTTGTTTTTGTTAGTGTTAGTCTCTAGGTGACAATCCTATGAACATTGAATGGTCTGCCACATCTTATTTCCCCATACTCTCTGTTGTTTTTAGTGCCTTATTTTGAAAAGCCCTTTGTAATTTTTTCTAAAAGTCTATATAGTCAAATGCAATGACACAATGACAACACCAAAAACAACAGCAACCACGAAACCCATCAAAACTGAGCAAAGAGAAATGACAAGCCAAAGGCAGAACCACCTGCAGGGCCAATTTAGGGCCTCTACTCTCCATCTCTTCCCTGAGTGATCTGATTTTTGTTCTGGGTTCCTATTACTTCTGCTGTGATCCTGACCCCAAGACCTGAATCCTCCCGCCCAGACCATGGCCTTGCGGGGCGGGCGGTATTCACTTTGAATGAGACATCTCTATGTGCTGTCTTTAGGGAGTGTGCCCAAAGTGAGTCTCCTCCTGTTTCACTTTCTGCCCAACCAAACACACACATGCACACACCGCTGATTCAGTCAGTTGTGAGTCTCTCTTCTCTGTCACCTTCCACCTTCGACAGGCTGCAAAGTCCTCCCCATCCTCCCTCTGAAAGAGCTTTTACATCCAGCCCTCTATATCTGATTCTGCAGTCACTGCCCTCGTCGAGGACTTCAGCTTTTGCCTGAAGAAACCCACCAACCTTGGACTGAGTCCATCCTACCTCCGCTCCCCTGTCTCTTGAACAACGAGCTCTGACAGGTGGAGCGACACAGAGTGAGGGGAACTGATGGGAGACAGAAGCAACCACTTGCAACCTTCCAGTCTGGTCAGATGCAGCCTGCATTCTTCAGAGTCCATGCGGAGAGGAAGGAGCTGTGACGACACATGTGATAGCTCAGGCAGGGCAGGACAGGAAGTCAGGGTAGGTCGAGAGTCATCTCAAATTTCCCACCTGATGGCTGTCAATAGCGATGCTGTTCATTTCCTGATCAGCTTGCGCTTAGATCGGTAGACACTCGTTGAATGGAGGCTGGAACACATACTATGAGCACCTTAGGAAACAGGGACCTCCCTGACAAACTTTAGCACATTTTTCTCTCATTTCACATCTGTCTTAAAGTCCTTCCCTCAATAAAGAGAAAGAGGAGGCTAGCCAGCATGCGGTCAGCTGTGCACTCTGCTTCCCCCGAGAACGAACATTCAACTGAGTTTGGCAGAACTTGGGCTTCTAGAGGTCCCCGGGAAACGGACGGGGAGAATGGAGACAGCCTTGTACACACAAGGGGACACTCTCTTCTCTAGTCCTTTGGCCTTTTCTTCTAGTGCTACCTCCTACTTCTACACAAAGCTTTCTGAGTTGATGGGTGTTGAAGTGTTCGTTCATTATCAAATACATTAGATACTATTTCTCTAGTTCTACGATTTTTAAAGCTCTATTTTAAATGATTATGTGAAACAAATTTTTCTGCTTTGAATTCATTTGGTAACTTCTGATTACTTTGCTGGCTAAGAATAAGCTCGTCAGGAGGGGATTCAGGGCTCTTTGCAATAGGGAGAGAGACGCTCAGCCCTCTTCTGCTTTCTGAACACGTTCTCTTATGTCCTTCCCCATTCTGGCTTCATGGCTTCACCTGTCATGATATGTCTTCTCCTCTGGCATCTCCCTCCATCCTTCTAGGTTTGAATTAATTATTTCCCTCTTTGTGAAGGCTTCCCTGGTCTCCCCCTGCTTTAAAACTGATTATGAGTCCTCTTTCTTCTGACACCCAAGTGACAAGGAACTCAGACAGTAATGCCCTCCCTAAAGGTGTGTTGCAGAGACCACCCAATACCTTGATTATTGTATCATTCAAGACTGCAGTTATTCATTAATTTTTTCTTGATTTATTATCTGTGTTGATTTCTTGCACTGACCGTGATGTTTCATTCAAGTCTGTATCTCTTAGAAGAATCAAATGGTATCACTGAGGATTAGACATATTTGTTCGAGGGACAGCCTGTCCCTTTGCCAGCTCTTCCTCTATAGAACCATATACCAACAGGGTTCTGTCCTTAAGTTTTCTAAATTCATGTTTCTCACATTATATATTTTCATAGCTTTAAAAAATATTAGTGTACTGAAAATTTCAAATATGTAACTTCAGTTTCAGTTGTTCATATGTATTCCAAACCCATACAACTAAGAATATCTAAGACTCAATTGAATATTTGAACTCTAAGTCGTCTAGCAAGGAAAAGAGTCATAAAAAAAGAGAAAAATAACCTGCATTTAAAAATTGAAAGACCTTCCCAATGGTCCCCAAATTGCAAAGTTCTAAAATAACCTTACAGTTCTCTACTTCACATTCTCATTGGAGGGTGAAACTCACATTTTCTGGTACAAAGTCCCATGCTATTCTCAAAACATCACTATACAGCCTCTGATCTAGACCTTAGGAGAATTTCATTATCCAAGATACATTATTTGTAGTTGAACCATTAATACAGTTTCAAAAGATACGTGATTACAAAATTTTCTCCATTTGGAAAACCTCCCAAATACCATTGAATTGCTTTATAATAATCTTTAAATTAGAAGTTGACTCTATGAAGGAAACTACCCCTCAGACTCCAGTAGCATATACACACAACATTTTAGAGGAAGAACATCTTTCCATGGAACCTACCACCAAATCTGCTCCAAGGGGAAGGCTCACTCACAGAAAGAAACCAGCATTATTGTTGTTGTTGTTGTTGTTGTTGTTGTTGTTGTTGTTGTTGTGGTAGTAGGGAATGACTGCAGGCCCTCATACATGCTTGGCAAGCTGCTTCCATTTTGAGTATGTACATTTTTCTTAGTATGTTCTAGACTGTGGAAACCAAATTAACTGAAAGTTTGGTTCCTACTACAATCTGAAGGTGGATATGCTGCCTCAAATTAAAGGTAATGAATGAGACATTTGCTTTTAAAAGTTGTGTACTAAAACCAAGATGTATCATGTACAGGTACAAAGTAACCATGTTGATTATGATCATTATGTATACAATGTACCAATACATGTTCTTGGTTAAAAAAAAAAAAAAGTTGTGTACTGGCAAAATAAGATGATTGACAAGGACACTACATAGCCCATATGGAAACATAATACACCAATTGTACAAAAAGCTTTAAATGTGAAAATATTACACTGTTTGGAAATAGTCAAAGAACAATTTATAAAATGAAATATAATGAACAAATAAATATGTGCAAATACGTTTACATCATTTTGGGATATCTTTCATGCTATTACGTTAACTATAGTTCTTTTGGAAATCTGAGAATTTTTTTATCTTTTAAATTTTTTATTAGTGCATATTAATTATATAGACTGTTGGGTCTCATTAAAGTGTTTTCTCACATGCATATAATATACTTTAGTCATATCCATCCACTCTAAAATGCATAATGTTTTTTATTTCTGCAAAAGTTGTATAACCTTTCAGCTATCCCAGAAGATAGTCCGGGGTGCTTGGGGACTCAGAAAGGAAATAATCCTGGTTTTTCTCTTACTAACAAATGACAGCCAAGAATCTCAACTTCCTGTGGTAGAATGTTGTGATGCTACTTCAAAAAGTTGTGATCAAGCATGAGCTGTTATACGCCAGCCATTATGCATGGGCCTTGCACGGAAATCATGCCTAATCAGTGCAGGCTCATGGGAGCAGGATTTAATTTTGTTCCTGGCTGCGTCCCCAGGGCCTAGAGAGGGTCTGGACTTTGCAGACATTTAATAATAATTATAACCCTTGAATTAAATTGCATCGAAATGATTAGATTTGCCACCTTGCTGTAGGTCTTTTATAGAAATCCCGAATGTTTTTGGATGAATGTTAGAGCCAAAGGTTTTTAGTTTTTGGGCTAACTTTGCAATTTAATTGTTTGACATTCTGGACAATTTTCCCCTTTATAAGAAAAAAGTGAAAGTAATTGATGAATTTAAATCATAGCAACCAACTAATACAATGCCAATCTCATTTCCAAATTAATAACATTACTTCTAGTTATTTAGCACTTCACAGCGGAAGTAAATTGCTAAACTCCATTTTACATATACATATTTATTCAATTCAACAAGAGTGTGCTTTGCCACACTCAATGGATATTGCTACTGCTGATGATTTGTGCCTAAATAATAACTCTTGAACAGAACTCACTGCTTTATGGGTCTTTGGTGGGATTTTTAAAAAATAAATTCTGCACACGGGATGACATTAAAAAGGAAAAATCCTCATAATCTGATTTTTCCCCTATGCAGACATTGTATTAGTTTCCTTTTATTGATCTAAGCAATAAAATCACTTCGACACACTGTCATTACTTCTTATTTATTTTACACATATTTCCAAAAAAGGGTTTAGAGTATCCATTTTAACATGCTGTTAGAGTTTCAAAATTTGGTTCCCTGGAAACAGCCGTGAAATTGAATATATATAGCTAAGCTCAGGCTAACCTACTACAAGAACCAATTCCTTCTGTGAAAAATAAATAGAAGTGTTTATTACATGCCCACATACTTATTCTGCTCAAATAACTTCTATTAAATCAGCAATTAAGCAAAGTCAAATTTGACTTACGAAATAACAGACAGCAAATGAGCTGAATGAAAGTAAGTACAGTCTAGTTTGTGAATATTGTATACAGGTTTTAAATATCACCTGCAAATTCATAATATGCTTCAGGGGCTCAAAAATGTCCCAACTACAACTGAAGCCCTCTCAGAGGCTTTCTAAAAGGTCTGCCTTTTTTTCTTTTTCATTCTTCTTCTTTTTTCTTTTTTTTCTTTTCGTTCAAGATTGCTTCAGAACAGACGAGCAAAGACTTCCCATTTAGCCTGTTAATAACCACCAAAATATTCGCAGTATTCCCCGGGCCTTCACCAGTCTTCCTACCATCAGGTTTTAGCATGCAGGCCTCATTCTCAACCCAATTACCTGGATACGAAGCCGGAACCTCGCAGCTGTCACAAAACACCTAGACCGTTTTAGGAAGGCATTGCTATCAATAACCAAAAACGGGGATTTTTATCACAGGCAATATGTGAAATTGTACCTCACTGACAAAGGCCCTGCAGAAACTGGGTGGTAATATTATTATAGTAATTACCATATGTCTTACATCAAATGCAACTCCAGTTTTATTATCATTCAGGTTTTCTAGGAGGAGATAGGAGAGAGCCGTCACAGTAAGACAGAGAGCTTGCCCTCTCTTCAGAGGCCAGCTCCCCTCTGCAACAGGAGCTTTCTCTTCTATCACAGGAAATACAATTATAACTCCATTTGCATCGGGCACAAGAGGGCCCCAGGTTAATTACAGGTAAGGTTCTGTTTACATTCCCCGGGGCTAGCCACAGCCAGATCCCATTTCTGAGGTGAAAAGCTCTCTGAGTTTGAACTAAATCCACATTTTTTATTCCTCTCTTGAAATTCGGTGTGGCCAAAGGGAACCTGTCACTCAAAGATCTTTCAAACGTAACCTCAGAAACCTTCATTTTTCCGAGTCTGAATGTAGTTAAGGAACTCAAAGTTCTGAACCCAAATACGAAAGGAAAGGTGGAGGTTTAGAACACCTATATGAGGATCGAGGGAAAAAGAGGTGGTGGCACTAGGTGTATTATTAGCATCAGGGAATCAACTAAGATAGTTTAAAAACCTCAGATAAAGCTGGCGTAGTAACAGCAGAGTCCCAGATGCCAATGTACTTAGAGGACGCTTTACTGACTAGAGCCTGAGTGTTAAAAATATAATTTATCTCATCTGCAAGGCTTTCTGTCCCTTTCCTTTTTGGCTTTCTGGAACATTTTTCTTTTCGGCAGAGGATCTGATAGACCAGCAACCCTAACCTCAGGTGATGTCAGGGATGCAGCTCTGCTCAAGGGTTCATGGAGAGACTGATTTCTCCTGATTTAGCTTCTGCTTCCCAAAAATATGGACACAGCAGGTATTATGCTATTTATGTTCCTGTCACTCACAGATGCTTTAGCTATGTGGTTGCAACTTGAAAATCTGAACTGTATAGATTTCAGGGTATCTCAGCCAAGCTTTCCTCAGTTTTTGTCCATCTCCTCTCTGTAGATTAATTTATTCACACTTATCACTCATCACGGTCTGAAATACCTTTTTCCCTTTACCTGTTTATCTAATCATTTATTTCCACACCTCTTCCCACAGCATGCTCACAAGCATGTTTTCCCCTGAAACAAAGGTCTTTATCTGGAGATCAGACTGACAAAGAGAAAAAAGAAGTGTTTAATCATTATGTTAAGTGAAAGAATGACTCAGTATAATTTCAGAAGACCTAGATGTTGGCTCTGGCCAGGGCACTATTGCCAGGGCCCTATCTATACACAGGTATTCTAGATATGGAGAATGTTTTTCTTACTGACCAATTCTCTAGAGGAAAAATTTTAGAATTCTGTTAAAAAAAACTGGACTGGAAGACAGTTCCAGTTTCACATTCTTGGAGTTCTCAAGAACCACATGTTACCTCCAAAGAGTTGTAATACACCCACAGTTTTCAGAAGAACCAGTCCAAGAGAAGGATAAGGGAAGACTCTTACCCAGTTTCCCTTAAACTGGGAGAAGGGAGAGGTGGGTACTGCTGAATGTCCACCTGACTGATTTGTGAGAAGCCTAAGAGATTAGGGAAGTACAATTTTGGGTGTGTCTAAGTGTGCCTTGGGAGTGGGACATCTGGCCTTGGGCCCTTCCTCTCTGGCTCTTCCTTGATCTGTGCTTTCTAGTTGCCAGGATTTGAGCACCTTTCTCGTACCAAGCCCTTCAGCCCTGAAGTTTCTACCGTGGAGCTGGAAGACCTGGACTGAGAGCTCTGGAACCATGGGCCAGAATAACCCTTTTCCCTCTAAGTCACGTATGTGAGATTTAACCATCAATATCTCTTCTCAGTATCTTCCAGAAAGAGTTAAAGTCATCATATTTAAGTTGGTGATACGTGCATATGTATGTTTATAGCAGTATTATTCACAATAGCTAAATTATGGGAGCAGCCTGTGCGCTAATCAATATGTGATGAATAAAGAAAAAATAATATGGTTTTCACACACACACACACACACACACACACACACACACACACACACATATGAGACAATGGAGTACTACCCAACCATAAAGGCAGATAAATTTGAGTATCTGAGTCAGTGGTAAGAAAATGGAAGGATTATGAGAACATTATGCTAAATGAAGGAAAATCAGACACAGAAGGTTAAATAACACATAGTTTTTCTAATATGAGTAACTCAGATTATACATAATTTAAAGAGCAGCATAAAAGAGAGAGAGCAGAAAACAGGGAGGAGACTCTGGAGAGAAGAAGGGTATCTGGGGAAGGAGGAAAAAGGGACATAAAAGGGATTAAGATGCGATATGTATAGTGCCAATTCAGCCAAGTGAATGTAAGTATCATGCATCACAAAAATGTACACTAATAAAAAAGGAAGTTCAATTGTGAGTGTCAGCTATTTTGTCCCAGCCACGGGAGAGCTGACCTAGGATATTGAAAGCATTTCCCACGAGGGTGGCATCCCACCCCACTGCAGAGAGCATCTTCTACAAACAGAATTGCTCACGTCCAACCTGAAGACATTTTTCCTTCTTGTGATCTTGTTAAATTAAAACAAAGCAAGAGTCTAGTGCGGCAGCCAGGAGGCCCCTGGGCTCCAGAGCAGCCCTGGATGTCACACAGTAAGGAGATTCCAAGCTAGGTGACCCTCAGTCCCTGCACCTTTCACTCAGAGAGAGTTCTTAGTGACGTCACTTTCCGATTTGTGGCCTTCTTACATGAGTCCTCAGCACGTGGTCACTTCCTTTCTCATACTGACAACCTGTCTTCGAGGAATTCTGCAAGGCCAACAAAGGTAAACACCTCTTCCGTCATGTAAGGAAAGCTCTGTCCCAAGCTGTACTATCCCCTGTAGCTGTCGTTTAAGTGGAAGATTCTTACCTGTACTTCTTCATTCCTAACTAGGATCTTACTCAAATCTATCTTTCCCTCCACCTAGCTAAAATCAACAGTTCCTTCCTAATTCCCAAATCTAATCAGCTCAGATCTCATTTTGGTTTTCTGTTTCCATGTTCTCTTCATCTTGAAACTCTCAGCAACCCTGACATCACTCTCTTAAATCTTACCTTCCTGACTTGTTTTTCTTTTTGTTGATTCTTCTGCATGGCCCTGAAATGGTATTTCATTCCTGGGTCCTATTTTTAGTCATTTTTGCCTCCTATAGATGATCAAGTGGTTGAATTTATCTCAGTAGCTCCAATTTCCACCTGGAAGCGGCTAATAACTTGAAATGTTTTTCCTCTGGTCTGTATCTGTTTTTGGAACTTTACATGTAAGCCCCCGATACATCCCTAGGCACACACTCATGTCAGATCAACATGGAGGAAACCAAGTTGTCATCCTGCAACCCAAGATCTTTTACATGGAAGATGTTTAAAATGCTGTGTGACATAAATATAGTAATTGATTTTATCTTTAATATCATACATCTAAGTCCTTTGGCCAGGCCTGCTCAGAAGGCAGATGCTACTAAAAAGAGAACAATTGGTCTCAATAATTGCAGTGTGTATATTTCAATTTACCCATAAAATATATTTGTAGGTTAAATTTGACTAAGTCAAAGTACCAGTATTTTAGTTTATGGAGGAATAATGATGTTACCACAGACCAACAGCTTAGAATAACATGCACTTTTTGGGTCTTCATTTCTGTGGGTCTGCAGTCTGGCACCGTTTGCCTGGGTCTTTGGCATAAGGTCTCCCAAGGATGAAATGAAGGTTTTTGACAGGGTTTGGGTTTCATCAGAGGCTCAACCGTGGAGAGAGCTACTTCCAAACTCCAGCCAGTTGTCCACAGAATTCAGCTCTTTGCAGGGCATTGCTGGCTGGTGGTAGAGCCTGAGCTCAGCTGCTAGAAGCAGCCAGCATTTAAAGCTATGGGAGCTGCCCAACGAGGCTGCTCACCTCACTTTGTCACATGCAGGTGCAGCTGCAGAGACACAAGCACCAGCACCTTCTGTCCTGTAACCACAAAGGTGTGGTCAGGATGCTGCAACGCTTTTGCCTTATCGCATCATTTAGAAGCAAGTCACAGCTCCAGCATACACTCGAGGGGGTGTCACTCAAGGATGTGAACAAGGGCACCCCTAGTCTCTCTGGCATGAGCATTATGTATTTCTCCTTCCATATAGATGTCATAAATATTTTAATTTTTGACTGACCTCCAGGTGTCTCTTCTCATTAAGGAATACATGCATGTTTATAAGTGGCCTACCACAGTGTTCTTTAGTGGATCTGCTTTGTAGAGTCATTCCCAAGTTGGAAGCTTGAATTTTCATATTTTAGTTTTCTTTCAAGGTAGCCACCCAAAGTAACAGGGAATTGCAAAACTTGTAGATTTGCTATTCATTTTAGCATCTTTCTTGCAAGGAGCCTGCTGGAGAGTAATGTAATTAAGTTTTTTGAATTTTATTCCTTTTCCTCCATCTGTTCTCAGGGGGAAGATAAGGGTGGGGAGAAGGGAACTGGGTGAATAAACCACCAAAAATGTTCGCTACGTCAGACTACAATTGCTATTACTGTTCCCAGAAAATAAAGGTTATTCACAACACTGCTATTTAAAAACATTACTTCATTAATAATTCTAACTCCTGGGGTGAAAATGCAAGTGACCAGTGGATTTATTTACTTACTCAACAAATCAAGACTGGATACTCTGTGCCAGAGGTGGAGTTCTAAGGGATTTAAGCTAGCCTCATAACGATAGTAATTGATTAGGGACAGACAATTGATACCTTGATTTTATAGAATGCTAAGAGGAAAGAAATAAAGACAGATTAAATAAGTTTCCAAAGTCAGTAGGGGGAAGATGAGGATGTGAAATGAAGCAGTCAGCCTCCACCCCGTGCATCTCACTCTGTCCTGAAACCACCCAATGGCAATGTCACAGAAGCCACAAATGCAGGCTACATCTCTGATTTAAGATCACCCAGCAACCATATAAAAAGATTAACACAATCAAGCAAAATTAATTTTAATAACATGCTATTAAATCCAAAATGTCAGAAATATTATTTCAACATAATGGATCTTCAAATTATTGAGACTTTGACATTTAAAAAATACTAAATCTTCAAAACCTGGTATGTACTCTATAATTATGGTGTGTCTCAACTAAGACTAGCACATTGTGTTAACAGCCACAAGTGGCCATTGGTGGCTGCAGTGGACAGCACCAACCGTTTCCTGCTGTACCACGTTGCCAGTAGCAAAGCCCCAGGTGCAGTGTTTAAAGTATTTCTTTAGTATAAGAGGATACTTAATTTGTTCATCCAACCTGAAATTTGAAAGCATGTGAATTGGACAAACCAGACTACTGAGTAATTCCATGAGATTTTTACTCCTTCAGGCAAGGGTTATTCCTACCATTTTCATGACTTTGTTCTTTTTGACAAGGACAACGTCCACAAAATAAGCACTCAAAAGACATTTATGAAGGGTTGAGGGAATTTGTATTTGCATCATCAGTTGCAGGCCTTAATTGCTCAGTATACTAAGAAAATGAAGTTGGATTCACTCAGTTGAATACATCGAATGTCACATGTGCTGGAGCTTAAGATAGGTCCAGATAGTACAAATGACAGGTCCAGAACTTGCCCTTAAAATGCACAGGACAGAGACAGATATCGGAACAATACAGTTTAGGTGTGGAATGGAACCTTGGGAAAGATTAACTGTCTCTGGAGAGAGGGTGGAGGGAGGGACGTGTAGATGGCAGGAGGCCACATCCTGAAGAGCAAAGGTGACGAAGGATGAGGCTAGGTAAAGGCAGGAACGAACATTTGCAAAACAAGGCACCTTTGTCATTTACTACAGCTATCCAAATATGTCTCCAACCCCTAGACGAGTTGTGGGAAATTCATCTGTCTGGTTTAAGTGAAATGTCAAAGCAACTACAACAAAGAACTCTAAAACTTAGTTGCATTTACTGTTATGAAATGGGGCAAAACTACCCCTCCTCTATTTGGTATATTAAGGATCTGATGCTGACGCAGTTGATAGGATACAAATAATCGTAAGCTTCGCCTTTTAGTAAAAGCCACATTTCCAAAGGCATAATTTTGGCATGGCACACTATAATGAGTACTGCTATAATGTGCCACATCACATGAAGAATCAATGAAGGATGAAAATACAAGCACAGTACTCAAAACATTTCAGATTAGGAATAAAGCTGTCAACCTTTCTGTTCTGTTCCTTAGCAGGGAAGAGAAAGAGAAAGAAACAACAGACCTGGTGGTAAAAGACGAGACTGTGCTGCACCTCGGTTAGTGTTGAAGCCCCACGATGTAAATTGTTGGTGCCAGCAAAACAGTCCTGAGGCCTGTCCGGGCTCCCAGCTGAGGACTTTCAGTTTGTCCCCATCAAACTTTACTCTCTCCCAAT
Source organism: Hystrix cristata (assembly GCA_004026905.1). NCBI lineage: Eukaryota > Metazoa > Chordata > Mammalia > Rodentia > Hystricidae > Hystrix > Hystrix cristata. Next base: position 94,029 of record PVJO010003586.1, on the reverse strand, counting down.
ATATCACATACTGAGAAAGATCATCACTTTCCACTCTGAACCCCAAGTTGAGCCCCACAACATATGGTTAATCTTCGGGAAAGTGGCATTAGTACTGATGTGCACGATTATACTAGAATCACAAATAAATGACTTTAACAGATTTACAAACAATCTTGATGAATAAAACTATCAATCAAATTTAAGTGCTCTAATGTAATAATGTCATTTATTAGACAGACATAAAGAGAAGGGATAAGTTTTATTAGCTACTCCACAGTTAAGGATAAAAAGACGGTCTCATGTCCCATTAAAACAAAAGGGCTGAGGGGCTGGGGATTTAGCTCAGTGGTTAAAGTGCTAGCCTACCAAGCACAAGGCCCCGAGTTCGATCCCCAGCACCAAAAAAACAAAAAACAAAAAAACCAAAAGGGACCAGTGCAAAGAAAAAACTTGGAGGCCCAGTTAATACCAGAAGTCTGCTAAAACACACAAGTTAAATGTGCTGTAGGCCTCTGTCGCTCACAAGTAAAAACTACTTCTTTCCCCCCAGGGCTTTTTTTAAAAAGAAGAATCTCTTTTTCAGAACATCACCACTGGGCCTTTGCTAAATCTTTGTCCTTTCCTAACATTGATAAGGGAAAAACAGTCTCACTTTGCTTTTGATCTCTGTTCTTTCTAAAATTTTGAGAATCAGTGCTACTTTATTTTCTTCCTCTGTTCATCATCTCACTACACTCCAACACAGCACTATTTAGAGTAGTAAGAATCTGAAAAAAATATAAATATAGCCAACAGCAAGGAAATAATATACTCCTAAAACATATTTTATATATTTACTAAAATATTTTTATAGAATTTTTAATAACATGAAAAAACCCACAATGTTAAAAAGACCAGTGCCATATATGAAATTATGTATTAGGTGTTATTGGAAGGTATACATGTAAAGTATATACATGTAATTAAAATATACATATACATGTAATTTACAATATACATGTAATTTAAAATATACATGTAATTTAAAAATGTTTGTTCACTAAGAACATCATAAACAAGTCAAAAGAGAAGAAATTGGGAGAATATTTGCCATATATGATAGGCGTGAAGTATGCAATTGTCATATAAAACAAATCTTCTGAAAGTAATTTTGAAAAAGATAAAAATCCCAAATTGGAAATGGAAAGTTTGCAAAAGAAATAAAATGATCAGTGAATATATGAAAAGATGTTTGACTGCACTATTAATGAAAAACTGCTGGTAAAAATGACTCATCAGTTTTACCTAACAACTGTGGTAAACATTATAATTTTCTCTCAGTAAATTGGGAAATACTAGTAATACTGATAAGGGCTTGGAGAATGCACTTTTCTTATATATTGCTAGTGAAAACATAACTGCTCACAACCTTTCTTCTGGCAGTCTTTAAATATCAAAATCATCCCAGTAATTCCTCTTCTAGAAATATATCTCGAGGAGCTGTCAGATCAAATTACATATGAGAACACACGCACACGAATTTCACTGAAGCATTATTTCAGAGAATAAAAGACTAGAAACAATATTCTACAGCATACATCCGTTCACTTAAAGGAATTATCTACAGTCATTAAAAAGCATGTTTTTCAATAATTTCCTAGTATTGAAAGATCTCTCTGAAATCCAACTGAATAAAAGGCACGGAATGATATAGAGAATGATTCCCTCCGTAAATTACAGGGGTGACTGTGCAGGTATGAATGAAAAGATGGGTGAGTATCCACTGACAGTATTCACTGTGGTTGCCTCTGGATGACGGGACACCTTTACTTTGATATTGCTTGACTTTTCAAAATATGTACTTTAATTCTAGAAAAGTATTCCTATGGAAAGATAGAAGCGACTATCACTTGATAGTGAGATTATATTTTTAAAGCTTCCAAATATTTTATGAATGTTTCATTTTCATAACACAACAATAATAAAATAACAAGACTGTGGAATTACTGGTGCCTACTTGCCCTCATGCTCCAGGCACATCCTCTTACTCAGTTTCCCCACAAACATGTCAGCAGGAATGGGGGGCACAGAGGTGCTCTTTCCTGCTGATGTACTCAGGTGTCGCCAGACGGCCCACAGAACTTGCATGTGGCCTCTCACAAGCTGCATGCGGGTTCCGAGTCCCGGTTTCAGCATTGTTGGTGTACGAATCACATTGGTCAATCTAGGTCCCAGCCACCCTTCCACGGACTTTCATCACTTGTTAAAGTATTGTCTCTAAAGTTGGCGAACGTGAAACAAGCAAAGCTTTTGAAATGGCAATATGTGTAGTTTGAGAATAAATGTTCACATTGATCAGAACACCTGAAAAAATTAGGATCTAGGTTAATGTTTATATATTTGCTTTTAAAAACATATCACTAATGATGGACTGTATCATCTGGGACACACACACACTCCTTTAATTGCTCTTCTTCTGTAGGTAGTATATATTTGCCTTCAGTGATTGTAGCTAATGATGTTGGTTTAAAACTTCTGAATGCATTTCTGAGAGAGGTTCTGAAACCCGAAAATTTAAAGCCGAGATCAGACTGCTCTTACTTGGAATAAATCTGAGAACAGTATTGACTGATGGCAGAAAAATGGACTCTGTTCTTCCCTGTTTGGCTCTCTGATCTTCAAAAACGAGTTACTCTGATGGCAAACATAAAATATGCTTTCGGTTCTGAATTAGCAAAGACAAATAGATTGCTGGAACTAAAGGAAAACAGGCTATGTAGAATTACGTTTTTTTAGTTTCAGAAAAGCAAATAAATTGTATAATTATTGCTCGTGGGTTTGTACTGGTCTGGAGGTATTTGGACTCAAAGACTATGCATTTTTTAACCTTCAGTGTTTCTTGAGCCCTCATAGTATCCTTAGTTGAGATTACCATTGGCATAAACTACTATTTGGGTGTTTGAGCTCTGTCTTAGGTACTTTTCTCATTGCTGAGACAAAATACCCAACACTCAAAGTTAAAGGAGGAAAGGTTTATTTAGCTCACAGTTTGTAGAAGTTTCAGTCCATAATCAACTGGCTACAAGGCAAGGTGGCATGGCAGAGGGACATCGCAGAGGAGAAACAGTTCATGACAGGCAGAAGGTAGCAAAGCAAGCAAGGGCCTTAGCAGCTTCTTTTTGCCCCTTTTATACTCTTATCTAGGCTACCGGGATTAGGGCAGCACTAAACCAATCAGTGGACTGATTTAGTAATCACACACTATTAATCTTAGCATCACACACTCTAGATCCAGCCACTTCTGAAAAAGCCCCATCTATGACTGCCCGAGGCTTCAAGGGGACATCCTGACACAGCCATAGTAAGCTCATAGAACTCTAGATGCTCTGCCATTGTTGTGCCTGAGGTAAGAGGTAGAAGAACTTGGCTGTGTATATGAAAGTTTGTGAATAAGATGAACAAATACTCTTGAACTTAGCCTGCAGTAAAGTCACCACTGCAGAGTAAAGGAGACATGCAAAATCTTTTAGGGAAAGAATGATGTATTAAATGCTTTGCTATTTGCATTATGTCAAATAAACATCAGACACACAGCTTTATCTCAATGTGTAAATCCATCCAACCACTCAACAAATAACTTGTGTGCCTCTACATAAAAGTAACTGTGGCTGACTTATCAAGAGGGATGAGATAGACACGCCTTCAAGAAACTTGATTTGAATAAACTTTCCAAACAGAAACAGGCTCTCTAGACACTTAAGAAATAGAATATCCCTGCAGTGTTGTGCTGTTGGTTTCTTCCACTTGACACAGGAATGGAAGGGCGAGGTGGAGAGTAAGAAGCCAAAGCCATCAATCAGATCCTGGTTTGGGGGCTTTGAAGACGAGAAATAATACATCTTTTATCTGGAAGTAAAGGTCCTTAATTCAGGCCTGGGCTTATGTGGACACATTCACACATACACACACACCCACACACATATATTAAGACGACCCAGCAGCAATCTGTCTCTCCCACGCTTCGGTGTCACAGCAGGGCTGACTTTCCCCTGCTTGGCTCTAATGCTCATTTTAGTACCATCGTGCTGTGTTTATTTGACCATGTTTTCAATAGAATTTTCATTTGATGCATTCACAAAAGCCCTGGAGTGCAACATGCAGTAACTTTTCTTTGAAATGGGGCAATATTTTTAAAGAGTCAAAACGGATTCATTATAGTTTCTGGGATAATCCGCTGGGTACTTACTAGATATGTTAGGGGATGGGAGTATCTTGGATCACACACCAGAATATCCCTCTAAATATGCCCAGTGTTCTGCCACACATGCATGAGATCTAACCTCAACCAACCTGGGGACCAAACTCAGTAATGTTTAATTCATCTCCACTGGACAAAAAAAGAAAAAGATAAAATAACGACAACAACAACAACAAAAACCTCCCACATGGGTTGCTCCAAATTCCAATCTGTGGCTTTTTATGTCTCTAATCTCCTTCCCTGATCTTCCACTCTTTGTTTTGTTTCCTTTTCATTATGTCATATACATAGTTTAATTTTTAAAACTAACCTCTTTGTCTTGAAATCACTGTAGACTCATGTGTAGCTAAATAATAGAGATGAAGTGCCTGTTATCAATATTCCCCAATTGTAGCACTTTGCAAAAGTACAAAACAATATTACAAACATGTTATCAACACTGATACAATGAAGACATAAACTATCTCCTCCTCACCGGGATCTTCCACTCGGTTTGCACCCCTCCCCCACGGATGTCCAATTGCGCCAGCGCTCTTTGTTGAAAATGCTGTCATTTCTTCATTGAAAAATTTCCACATGTTAGCTGGAAATCAGTTGGACGTATCTATGCGCATCTATTTCTGGGTTCTCTGTCCTAGTCCACTGATCTATATGTCCATCACTCTGGCAATATTATATTATCTTGATAATTGTAGCTGTACTAAGTAGGGAAATTATTCACTTTACTCTTTTTCAAGATTGTTTTAGCTATTCTAAAACTTGTGCCTTTCCTTTTAAATTTTGAAATATGCATATACATGGGCACACAAAGATCTCACTCCATCTTGGTAGGAATTGTATTAAATCAATGGCTTAACTTCAGGAAAATCAACATTTTCCTATGTTGACTCTTCCAACCTGTCAATACAACACTCTTCTATTTATTTAGTTCTTTTTAAAATTTCTCTGATCATATCTTATGGTTTTAGCACACAGATTCTGTACATGTTTTGTTGTGTTTATATCCCAGTATCCATTTACTTCAGAGTAATTATAAATACTTTTGAATTTTAGATTTTAATCCATGTATGCATTTTGAATAAAGAGAAATACAATTGCTTTGTGTATGTCGATCTTCGATAGCTTCAGCCACTCAACTTATGCAACCTATTTTCATCACTAGAAATTTCTTTTTGCTTTTTAACGTAGATTCTTGGAATTTCCTCTATAGACAGTTTAATTTCTTTCCTTTCAGTCATGTGCCCTTTTATTCCTTTTTCCTACCTTCTTTTATGGGCCAGAACTTTCAGTACCATGCTTAGTAAGAGTAGTGTCAAAGATCTCTTCCTTTCCCTGATCTTAAAGGACAAGCTGTCAGTCTTTTACTGTGTGAATGAGGGTAGCTTTATGTTTGTTGTTGTTTTGTAATATTCTTAGCTAGTTGATGAGTTCTATTCTTAATTTGCTGTAGCTTTTATCCCAAATGGGTGTTAGAACTTGTCAAATACTTTTCACTGTCAATTGATACAAAGTTTTTCTCTAATAGCCTGTTAACCTGGTGATTGATGGACTTTCAGGTAGTGAATTAGTTTGCACACCTTGAACTTTTTAATTGCAAATTCAATCCCATTAATGGTTATAGGACTATTCAAGTTGAGGCTTAGTAATTGGTGATTTTAAAGAATTGGCCTGTTTCTTCCTTCTTGTCAAATTTATGAGAGTAAAGCTCCTCATAGCACCCTATTATTATCCTTTCCATGACTGCAAAATTTGTAGTGACATCCCTATTTTGTTCTTGATATTGATGATTTGTGTCTTCTCTCTTTTTGTCTTCATCAGTCTTGCTGGAAGATCATCGATTTTATTGACTTCTGTAGAAGAACCAGCTTTTCGTTTCATTGATTTTCTCTGTTGTTTTCTTGCTTTACATTTCTCACTTTTCTTTATATTGAAGACCAAGTCCCCAAGATAGGAAAAGAAGAGTTCTTTCCCCCTCATTTCTTTCATGGTTTCTTCTCCTATCATTTCTTCATCCCTTATGCATTAGAACAAAGCTCCCTTCCCCTCCTTTCTAAAGCTCAACACTCCCTTCTCGATTTTGTTTTAGTTTTTTTCTTCCGTGGTTGTGTCACATTGAGTAACTTTGCTTTCTCTTTCACCTTATTCATTAGTTGACCAATTTGCGCCCCCTTCATTTCTACCCTAGATAAATTTTCTCCATTGTAAAACCCACTAAACTATTGCTATAGTTTTCTTTCACCATCAAACTTCCAAGAAGTTCGTCTACAGTGTCTGCCACTGGCACTGTATTCCTCGCTTGTATCTACTTGCATGACTTTGCCTTAAACATGACTCGGTTTACCCCTGCTTGTCAGCTTCTGCTGCTTCAGATACGAACTGCCCACTAAATGGTGGTTTACAATGCTCCCACTAACTCGACCTCTCTGTTCTTCTTTCCAACTACGCCTGCTGCTGTCTGTAGCTTCTGCTCACACCATGCTTGTTACCTGCGGGGTTCTGTCGTTCAGGGTCACTGTATTTGTGCTCCTGCATAAAAAAGTATTTAACTGGTTGGCCAGTCGCTCTCAGTACAAATTCCTGACTGGCCACATCTGTTTGTAAGAATAGCTCACTGCCTGCCTCCGGGGACAGCTGCCATTCCCTGATACGGTCAGCTGTGACCAGCCAGGAAGGTAGTGTGGTACTTAGCACGGTGACTACAGAAGAATCTTGTCATCAGGAGGGGGCTTCTGTGCAGCACTCACAGTGCTTCACAGTGTAAAATTCCAGATCGAGTGTACTTCTGGTGTTTTGGGTCTTGTCCTCTTTAGTAAAGAGAAGTAAGTAGATTACTGAATGTAAACATTACATTGAAAGTGGCAAGCTTTTAAAAAGGCCTAAATACGAATACTTTTAGGTTTAAGATTCTTTGCAGTATCTGTCACACATGTAATTGAAATTCATCAAAGATTATCAGTCATATGACTCTTCCTTTACCATGTCAAAAAATAATGGGATTGATTCATGGAAAGTCACTGAATTTATACTAAGATTTTTTTTTCACCCCACCACTGAGCTACATCCCCAATCCTTTTTTAAATCTTTATTTTGAGACAGGATCCTGGGAAGGTGCCCAGACTGACTTTGAACTTGCGATCCTCCTGCCTTAGCCTCCCTTGTAGTTGGAATTATAGCCATGTGTCACTGTGCGTAGCAGTAGCTGGATTTTTAAATTTCTAAGTTTTGTTATTTATTCGTAGAAGACAAGATTAAAACATGGACAGGAACTTTGTATGCCCAGATATGCAGAGCTGACTCAAGAAGCTGTTCTAAGATACTTGGCTCTCTGTTCCTGGAAGTGAATGATATGCATATACTTCCTTTCCCTTCTTTTCTAATTTACATGTAAAATAAAGTCATCACCAGAAAGATGAATGGAGCATGTCAAAACATGATAAAGGACATTATTTCTCACTGCCTTGTTTTTCCACAAATATCTCCATTTTCAAGATTCAGCATAGCTTTCCCCCTTGTTTAATGCTGTATCTGTGGCGTTTCCTTCGGTGTTTCTTAGCAGTCCTCAGAGTGCTTATGGGACTTTTCTAAGATTTCACGTACAGTGCCAACCAATTCACTCAGGAACACTGCAGTTCTCATTCTCACCCTACCTTCAACTCCGTGATTACCAAGTTATTTTAGAGCAAAGGTATTCTGACTTTGCCAAGATTATAATGAAGAAAGGTCAGAAGTTTATTTTTTTAAAAAAAGTAACTAAGAACTCTTGGCCTCATCTTGGGAATTTAGCTTCGTTCAGCCCACATTTACTCAGCACTTACATTCTGCAAGCACTGGAATCATTATGATTTAATACAGATTCTGCAGTCAAAGACCCTCCAGCCCGGAGAAGGATGAGAGAGTTGAGTGTGTGCCCGATGTGGTGGCCCCTAGTAAGCTGCCAGGGGGAACAGAGGAAAGCACCTCGTACTCGGAGGGACAGAGAGTTTCAGAGAAAACTTGAGACAAGACGCCTGAACCACATCTTGAAGAATCACTAGAAAGTCACTAAATCATCACTATATGGATGTGAGGCACATAGGATGAAGGCCAGGAGCACAACTAGGGTGAAGAACAGCATATTGGCTGGTGACTGTGAAGAACTACAAGCTGCTTAGTGCTTCCGGAAAGCCGCGAGGCTGAGGGAGGAGTACCCCGAGGTGAGCGGGCAAGATGGAGGTGCCCAAGCCAGGGGAAGGAGCTCCCGTGCAATCTTCAGGTTACTGAGGGAGTCCGCGGCTATGTAAGTTGACAGGGCTGTGGTCATATTTGTTCCTCGGGGGATCACTCAGGCAACTGCCTGGGAAGGCGAATCAGAAGGGGTAAGATCAGAGGCAGTGACCTTTCTGTACACACTATAAGTGAGAAACATACAAAGGCCTAAGCAACAGGGCATTGGACATGGTGCTTATTGAGAAAATTAATAGGGAGGATTTTGATGTGCATTACAGTATTCTGATGACATTGCAGGAAACCTATGCAATAGAGGAGAAAAGAGGAAGCAAGTGGGACACCGTCCTATGAGACTTCAGTTATAGAATGACTCTCTGTCTCCTAAATAACATTCATTTCACAGAGCTCTTCATGTTGCTCTCCAACTGGAGGACCTCTTGGGTCCACCAGTTCTAAAATGTGGCAAGTATGAAAGCAGAGAGAAGGGTGAGAAGTGTGTGGTGCCCTACTTGGGGTCTCATTCTTCTGACCTTCCAGCAATGATGTTAGAAAAATGACCCACATACTTGAAACATTCTGCCTACATCTCTTCTCCTGATTCTCAATCTGTGACAAAAGCTTGAAAAGAGATTTCAGGTCCATCATCAGCTTGTCTCTGTTTTCTAGAAAGATGATAATTTCTACCAACTAAATAACTTTCTTTAAAAAATAACCTTTTATGTGTTAAATAGTGTGGTGGTTAATGTATGTGTCAGCAGACTGGGCCAAGGGGCACCCAGACTTCTGGTGAAACCATGTGGCGAGCAGGTGTGCCTGTGAGGGTGTCTCTGGGTGGGATTAACATCTATGAGGGTTAATTGTGGTGTAGATTTAAATAAGAAACACCTAGATGATTGGTTTAGCACAGTGTCTGGATGACTGATTTACTGAAGAGGGAAGACCCGCCCTGGGTGGGGGTGGCACCAATCAATAAGTTTATACCGTGGATGGAATGCAAAGAGAGAGCAGAAGGAAGTCTTGCTTTGCTCCTTTGGGAGCACTCCAGTCTTTGCGGTTGCCTTTGGACATCTGTCTCCAGGCTTCCAGCACAGGCCCTTCCACTTCCCCATATTGACTCACACAGGACTGCAGTGGGCTGCAGGCCTTTGCCTGGATATCCCCCCACCCCTGATTTCCAGTGTGCACACGGGCCTTTCACATTCTTCTGTAAGCCTACCTTGTAAATCCTTTATCTATCATATATTAAATTTGTTGCTCTAGTGAACCCTAATACAAGGTCTGAATCAACAGACTTACACAGCAGATTACCCTTCAGTGTGGGTGGTGATCAGCTGAAGATCTGAATGGACAAAGGTCCAGCAAGAAGGGACTCCTGTCCTTGGCCTAAACCAAAAATCTGGTTCTCTTGGGTCTCACACCTGCCAGACTTCTGACTGGAACTCACACTGTTGGCCTGCCTGGGGCTCCAGCTTGCCAAACGCAGATGCGGGACATCTCGGACTCCTTTGTTATATAAGCTAATTCTTAGCTCCGATCATTCACTTTCCCTTGGATACCAAAATCTTGATGTTTCAGGAAACTTCCATCCACTGAAAAATAAAATTCAGACCACGATCGCAACTGGAAGAGGACATTTCTTGATCGTGAAAGTTTTTAGTTACTGTCCTTGTGACCAGTGTATGGTATTTGAATAGGGCGTACAGAGTTGTGTTTTTCTTTTTTCCTTTTAAATAGAATAAAAGAGAAAATAAGAAGACAGAGAGTCTCTCTGGTAATGCACGGCTGTTTTAAAATGCTGAACAAGGGACGAGTTGTTAAAGACAAAGTGGAGCAGCTGTGCACATCTGTGTGGGACCGGCTCAGTCCTGTTCCTTCTAGATGTGCTCTCTGTCCCAGCTTCCCACCTGCAAACTCCGTGTCTCAGAGACACTTAGAGCACGGGAAGGGAGTGTTTTCTGTCACAATCTGAATTCTCTTTTTGGTTTCAAGGTAAAAGATACTTTTCTTCTACAACTCTGAATGCAGCATGAATCAGTGGCAGATCTGTTCTACACAAGCACTTCTGTGAGTTGATTTTTTTGTTTTTATGCAGATCACTAAATCAGTCTTAGCTTTACTTTGGTAGAAAGCATATTCACCTTCCAAATGCTCAAATGTGTGAAGTGATCATTATTATCACCAAGGACGTCTTATAAACCCATTAGAATCTTAATAGAGACACATACGGGCCTCCGGTTCCCCAGTGAGCGCCTGGCTCCTCCGATTGAGAGCAGCTCTTTAGTTAAAGGTGAAGGACTGAGCAGATTGTGTTTGCAGTACGCGTGGAATTCCACAGTACAAGCACTAGCTCGATTAAGGCCTGCTTTCAAACGGCCAGGATTCTAGTGGGGATTGAACTTTACGCTACATTTTTTTTTTCCTCTAGACCACTTCTTTAATATACCATTTACCTAACGTGTAATCAGAGAAACTGAATTTATAGACACAGGGATTTTGAAAAACACATAAATCACCACTGTCTAGATATCTGTATCTTTATGTGTTTCAAAATAACTATCTATACCTTTATAAGGATACGAATCGATATTGCTAATGTATACCCAATTTATGATACTAATAAATGCTCTTTCAAACTTTCACTCTTAACAATCTACAGTAAAAGTATAATTAGGAGCATATGATCTTCAGTGTTTTATGTTTTAAAGTTAATATTGGAACTTTAAAAGTGTTTTACCAGACAGCAAACTGATTACTGAAAACTAAGATTTCCAAAGCTATAAGTATAGAGATAGGCCAAAAATAAAACCTCTTATCTTATATAAATAAAGCAGTTTGTTTGATTTCTTTGGACAATCAATTTAGACAGCTAAAATTCTCCCCAAATTACTACATTTACATGGCTTTTATTTTTTTCAAAGATTAAAAAAAATACATCTTTAACCAGTGCAATTGTGACACTGCATATCACCACCCGCATGTTCTAATTCCATGATTGCATATATTTACACAAATTATATAATAAGATGCAATTACAATAATTACAGAGGAATAGGCAACAATTGAAAAAAATTACAAATTTCTGCTAAGATAATATTAAATGATATGAAAATCATCAGACAAACCAATACAAGAAAAGAAAATGTTTTAAGATGAACCCAACCATATTACAGTAAACAATCTAGAAAAACACTTTAGTCTTAGCAAAGTAAAAGATGTTATACTGGGAATCTGGAGGCCTAAGAAGCTCTTTTCCTTCAAATATGTTTCTGGGTCCTGTAATGTGAATGTTTAACAACTTGACTATTCTAAACATGCTATGACTACAGCACATTTCTTCCTGGTACTTTCCTATTATTTCAAAGAAAAGAAGAAAGAAAATTACTAGGTTAATAAAACACAAACATCTGTATAGAATTTTAATTAGGAAAGAGCAGGTCTTGGTATGATTTTCTTGTCCTGTTTCCTAGACGCTGTCTTCAAGTGTACATCCCACTTTCAAGGATTATAGTCTGAGAACGTTGTGTATAGAATTTATTTTCCTTCTAGAAACAAATATTCATAGGACAAATTATACAACTCATACATTTGAATTCTCCATAAATTATTGCACAGTATATTTTATTTATATCCCAATTTCTCACTTTATTGTTTATTTTGGACAAGTATCATTAATATAAAAATTGGAAAATTTGCCTCTCTTATTTCTTTTTGCAATTATTTTATTAGATTTGAGACCATAATTTGCTAATTAACGATCTGACATACTGGAAGTCTTTACAAAGAAACTCAGATTTTTTTTTCATTCTGGCTTATTCATAGTTTCTGTGTGTTCTATACACTGTGCTCATTTTATATAATAGTTCAGGACAACCTTGCACGCTGAACTTACCTGGCAACAGAATCCCCATTTCATGGTTGTAGAAATTGAGGCCTGCAGAGCATAAGTATGGAGGTAGTTATCAGAGACTACAAAGTAGTTTAGTCAAATGTGAATTGGACTGCTTTAAGCATTTCTATACAGATTTCCTGACTTTCAACCCTGCACTAGATTTGAGGTTGTGAGGATACAAAGATGGACATGATATGTCCCTGCCTTTGAGGCACTTAATGTCTAGCAAGTAGGAGAGGCACAATCATTGATGATTTCAATAGAAAATGGAAAGTACAGAGAGACCTGAAGAGTTTTTGTATGAAAATAAAGCTGTTTTAGATACTTTCTTAAGGTAGCATCAGCTGCTTCATGTATTTTACCATACAGCATCAGAGCTTCAATAAACATTGTGTAGTGATGATCTAAAGTACAGAATAAAACACACTCCTTAAATAAAACTAACATCTAATTTCAGAAAATAAAATTTCAATTTCTTAGAGCACTAATGAGTTGTGGAGCATTATAAATTTGTTGATTTGCTGATTTCATGATTAATGATCTATTTGTTCACTTAGGAACAAATAAATGTTAAGTACTTGCTCTGGGTTGGAATTACAGCAGACTCTGAAGATACAAAAATAAACAAAGAGAAACATCCTGCAGATATTGGGCTCACAGGCCTCAAAACACACCAATGGGGCACACTAGGGGCCACCTGAAGGGCGATCAGAGGTAATAAGAAAGCTCTAACCCAGATAGGAAAGCTCTCTGGAGAAAGAGAGGTCCAACCAGATGTGACGAAGTAGCCAAGCACAGAGAAGGAGTACGAGTCCAGTGTCTGGAGGCAACCTGTTGTCTCAAACCCCAGGGAGGAAAGGGTGTGCTATGGCCAGAGTGTTGTGTCCCTCCCCAACTCATTTGCTGAAATCTAGTTACCAGGTGATGACATTAGGAGACAGCACCTTAGGGAGCTGACTGGACTACTGTGTATAAAAGTGGCCCAAGAGAAATCCTTTGCTCCTTCTGCCTTCTAAGGATACAGTGACATGACCACTGTCCGTAAGGAAATGGACCATTAGCTTACACTGACTGCCAACACCTGGGTCTCGGCCTTCCTGGAACTGTTAGAAATAAATTTCTGTTATTTATAACTTATCCTGTTTGTGGTATTTCATTACAGTAACTGGCTTTGGTTTGAATGTGGCTTGTCTCCTCCACACTTGATCTTAGCCAAAAGGCCGAGAAGTGATGGCTTGTCTCCTCCAAAGTTCATGTTGGAGTTTAAGCCCCACTGTGAAGTGTTTAGAGAATGGAAACTTAAGCCAACCATGGTGTTTAGAAGTGGGGCCTTCGAGAGGTGATTAGGGTTAGGAAAGGTCATCAGGACTGAGCTCCAGTGACTGAACACTGACGGTTTTAGAGGAAGAGGGAGGGAGACCTCAGCAGTTTGTCTGTTCTCTGTCCCATGCTGTGTGATCTTCTACACTGCCTCAGGACTGGGCCAGACGAGGGCTCTTGACCTTCGGCCTCCAGAACACTGAGCCAAAATAAATTTATTTTCTTTAAAACTCAACCAAATCTGTGGTATTATGTTATTACCAACATAAAACGGACTGAGACACAGATCAAACAGAGCAAAGCAAAGTATGACAAAAATAATTTAAGAGAAATTCAGTCTGCTTGGAGCAATGGGTGGGAATGAAAAAGTGATGAGAGGTAAGTAGCACAATCAGGAAGAACATCTATTGCATTAAAAGGGCTTTTGGCTGATGGCGCATTTGGGAAATAAACCCTTTCAGAGTTTCTGCAGGAGGTCCTGCCTGTTGGAATTACCTCTTGTGCTACCATAATAGAAATGTGGTGTGGTACACTAAATTAATGTTGTAACCTTTATGGTTAATGAAAATACAGACAATATATAAAGCAGGGAACTGGCATGATCTCAGAATTGAGGCAAGAGAAGGATACAGTTGGAGTGAAACAGAGGCAAAGACTAAGTTCGAGCATTTGTCCTAATGGTTCTGATTATGGGACCTCTCTTCTCAAGCTTAATAAAAAGCAAACTTCATATAAATGAAGTACCTGGTAGCCAGGTATATCAGTCAGGTCTTCTGTTATGGGGTCAAAATACCTGGCACCTGCAATTTAAAGGAGGAGAGGTTTATTTTGGCTTAGAGTTTCAAGTGTTCGGTCCAGGCCTGGCTGGCTCTAAGGTAGAAACATCACAGTAAAATGGCATGGTGGGAAAAAGCTGCCCAGTTTGTGGTGGCCAGAAAGCAGAGCGAGGGAACAGGGCCAGAGAGGAAGGGGTCAGGGTCCCCCGAGGCCATGCTCCCGTGACTCACCCAGACACACACAGAAGTGTGCTTTACTAATCCCCTATGCGGCACTGAAGCCAATCCAGTCGACGAGTGCAATTATCACGTTGTGCCCCTTGTCAACTTGACACCCAAACATGGCTCCTTCAACCATGCTTAATCTCCAATCAAGTGCAAGGACACAATTCTTCCTAACATGGTAACGGCAGACATTCCCTCTTTGGCTCTGTTACTGTGACTAGGTTGTTCAATGAATTGGTTGCATACAGTATGTACATTACAATATTCAGAACACAGAAATGGTCAAAGGAAACTCCAACTTGGTGACTTTGACTTTATTTGCATAACTCTTACATGCAGTACTGTCATATATAACAGAAAATAAGACTACAGTACTGTACTGTACAGTACAATCAGCAAAAATTACAGTACTATATAAACGAGGTATAAAGTATAAAAAAGACATTGAGGCTCTATAAACAAGATGTACAGAACTGTACCCCAAAAAAAAGAAAGAGGTCATAAGTCCAAGCAGCGGGTCGTAAGTCTGAACAGTGGCTGAACAGGTAGGCTGTTACACAGGTTGTATCTTGCGTACAACCAAAGTGCACTGATGCCTTCCCTAAACTCTCAAAAGTTCCAGCACTGGTCTCCTTTGAGATTCAAGGCAAATTCTTAGATGGGAAGCCATGAAAATTTAAAAAGCAAGTTACATAATCCCAGTACACAACGGTGCAGGGTAAAAATTCCCATTCCAAAAGAGAGGAATATGAGGGAACAAAAGAATAGAACAAAAGACCAAAATCCAGGAAAGCAAACATTAAGCCCTGTGGTTCCATGTTTAGGTGGTAAGATTTGATTTCCAGGGAACACGGTGGTAAGATTTGATTTCCAGAGTGCTTGGACCACACCATCCCTATTGTCTTGTCGGTTGCTGTCCACATGGCCTCTCTCAGCTGGCTTTGCTCACAGCTTGTGGACTTCCATCTACATGCCCGAACAACTGGCATCATGTGGATGATGCCAAGGTGTGCAACCAGCTCAGTCAGTAGCCAGGCCCCTCTGGCCCATGGCTTCAGCAGCCTTGGGTGCCCTGATAGATGACCACAGAGAAATGAATGCCAGGAAAACAGTTCCCTAGGTGGCTGTTCTTGAGCAGGGAGCATAGGGGCTCTCTTCTCAAATAAAGGGTTTACACTTCTGCACCCTTGAGCCTGCAATGGGTGCAGTCTTGTCGATTCCTGAGATTACCTTGAGCCATCTTTCTTCTTGTCTCAGCTCAAAACATTTGGTGTCTTCTAAATGACATTGATCTTTTCAGCAACCACAGCTCCTTTGACCCTAACTTTACACACAGAATCCTACAAACCATGCTAAAAGTTTTATCCTAAGAACAACAGAAACCCAATGAATGGGTTTGGGTAGTGTTTTAGTTACTTTTTCATTGCTTGGGCAAAATACCTGACCCCTAAAGTTAAAGGAGGAAAGGTTTATTTAGCTCACAGTTTGTAGAGGTTTCAATCTGTAGCCAGCTGGCTCCAAGGCAGGGTGGCATGGCAGAGGGGCATGGCAGAGGAGAAACAGTCCATGGCAGAGCAGCCAGGAGGCAGTGAAATAGCAAGCAGCAGCAGCAAGCCTGTCTTCTTTCTGCCCCTTTATATCTCATCCAGGCTACAAACCTATTGACTGATGCCATCCACACCCAGGGTGGGGTTTTCATTATCCACACCCATCCCTGATGTCAATATCACACACTCTAATCCAGCATTACACACCCTAGATCCAGCCACCTCCCGGGAGTGTCACCTGTAAGTGCATAGAGGCTTTGTGGGGACAACAAGACACAAGCCATAAGAGGTAGAGAAATAATATGATGAAAGTTGAGTTTTAGAAAGACACCTCTGCTGATAATGGAATAAAGGGCTTAGGGCAAGTTGGTCAGAAGAAAACCAGCTAGGAGAATGCTGAAGGAGGCAAGTGGAGAAATGACGGTGGCCTCTAGCTGGCCACAGTGAGGATGTGGAAAGTGGGTAGATTCAGAAGGTGATTTTCCTCTCTACAGAAGGTGACTGATTAGGGTTTGTGGCATGAGACAGCAAAAGCCAAGCATGATACCTAGAGGTATGATTTTGGAAACTGGCTTAACAATGGTGAATAGAAAATGGAAACAAGAAGCCCAGGTGGGCCAATTTTGGTGGTCAGGAGAAGACTGAGCTTGTGAGTTTTATTTTGAATATGCTGAGTTAGTGTACCTGTGGTGTACTCAGAGGGATTTATCTAGTAATTGGTTGGATATACAGATCTACAACTCAAATGAGACCTGGGGTGGAGATACAGATAGATGTCCGTGTTAACCATGTGCACTGCTAAACCAAAAGAGACAAGTCCAATTTCCAAACAGGCACCTATTTAAGAGAAGTTTCTGTTTATACTCCATTTTATCAATCAGCAGCATCTTCTTAAAATTCTTGTCATATCTGTATTCAACAATCAAAAAATTATGGGAGGAGTACTACATTTAATGATGGCGTTCCTCTAAAATTCAACACTTTAAGTGGCACTAATTCTCTTCTCCCATCTTCTACAGACTTTCAAGAATAATTATCTGATCAGGAAGTTTAAAAGTTCAGGTATTATTTTAACTGCCTTTCTCAATTCAAATTCTTACTTCATTTTTTCATCAGTCATGAAAGACACCACCACTTTATTTCCACCATGGAGATTATAATTTCAGAGAAATTCTGCCAACAAACAATGCTGTGAGAAAGTTTGAAAGTGGCTTTATTCTGGAAGGTCTTGGAAAGCTCACTTTGTTTAGGGGTGCATGTCATTATTCTTGTCACATTCTCCATCTTGAAAGGACTTTAATTTGGCTGTATTACTGCCCTGTAGAAAGGAAAGTGTCCAATTTTTAATATTAGCTTGAATTTTGTTGTGGCCTGATAACAATTTAAAAATGATTTGCTATTCTTCAAGTAAGAAACTGGGAAAGGAAGGGCTCATTAGGGCCTTTCCTTCCCCAAGATGATGAATACGTGTAAGATGAGAGCACTTTGTTTGCTTTTGAGCAGTGAGGTCACACTAACTCTGTGTTGATGAGAGTGAGGCGGTTGAGCAGCAGCACAACAGACGGCATCTTTCCCAGTCTTAACACCAGCTAAAAAATTGCTGTGTTGTAGGAAAGACTGCAGCAAACAAAAGAGATGAACGCACACTTCTTGCCCGAATATGCCCATGTACATCAAACCAGCCTGAACATACTCTACCGCACTCATTGGGAAGACCTTCCTGATATCCTGCATATGAATTCCAATTTGCAAGAACCTGACTTAAGAAACTAAGGTTTTATTCTATGCAAATAATTTTGCAATACGAAGTTTTATCTTTACAAGTGGAAAAGTTATTTTTATTCACTATCAAAGCCCAAAATTTTTTTTAGTGTTTCACAGAATTTGAGGAAAAAGCCCTTCTGCTAGTCACAGTTTGAAGAAGAGTACTCTGATAATTAACATTTCTTGATGTTTAATGAGCAAGAAAGAGAATGGTTTCTGATTTGGACCTAAATTCACAGGACAGGGATGTTCTCTGTTCCCTGTCATTTAAGCACCCCTGCTTAAACCCTTCTTCTCTATGTAAATCTGGAAGAGAGAATGCAGAGTGGCCTGACCAGTGCGGGCAACCTTAAGACCTTAACTGTTGTTAACCTGACCTCAGGAAGAAGAAGAATGAAGTGGCTAAACTGTAAAGGGGGTCCCAGGGCACCCCCTAATTCTCACTCCCCTAAGTGATCGCCCTTCTAAGCTATCCTTGGGCAAAATCCCTACCTCAGCATTGCAGATAAACACAACTGGCTGCTGGTCTCTACACAGAGTAAATGAAGTTCTTTGCCTTTCCCCCAACTTTTATCACAGAAGGGTGTAAATGAGTGCACCAGTGAATTTCATAAAGTGAGCAGGTAATAGAAACCCCCGACCAAGAACTATGAGACTGTCTGCACTCATAGCTTTGCCTCCCTCCATTGGCCCTTCCACAGCCCGCCACGAGCATAGACGCTGGTCCACCTTCTCACGGCAAAACCGCGCAGTCTCATTTTTGAACTTAGGATAAACGGAATTGGACAGTTTGTATTTTTGTGAATGGCTCTTTTCATCCGATATTAAGTCTGAAAGACTCATTTATATTGTGTGCTTTAGAAGTTTATTCATTATGGTCATATGGTGTTCAATTCTGCATATTTGCTCAAGCACTGATAGGTATTGGGGCTAAGAAGTGGTGTTGCCATCGACGTTTTTGCACAAGTCCTTTGAGGAATATGCTTGCAGCAGCATCAGTGACTGTGGTCAGGTTTCTTCCCTGTCCTCTTCCCCACAGAGACTCTAACATTATCATTTTTTGTAAGAGCCAGTGTGCCTAATAGCGTCAAGCATGTGTACAGTAGACTTTTACTCTTTTTAGCATCTGGCATCTACTCACCTTTTGCCATGAAAGTTACCTTCTGCCTACCTGCAAGTGGAACTCCTTCGCTGGAAGGGGCAAGGAGTGTCTGACTGAGCCTAGATAATTAGAATATCACATTGCTGTCTCGTTTGATTTCTACAACAGCTTTATTGAGATCTAATTCCCACAGCACACAATTCACCCACGAAAGTGTACCATGAAGTTGTTTGCAAGTGAACTCAGAGATATATGAAACTGTCACCATAGTCAATTTTAGATTTTTAACACTTTGCAAACTCTTGTCTTCAGTCACCACACTCCTGCCTATCTGTCCCACCCCACCCCACCCCACTTCCACCGTCCCGAACAATCACTAATCTACTTTCCGTGTCTACAGATTTGCCTATTTTAGACATTTACTATAAATGGGTTCATATAATTCATGGTTTTTCATGACCATCTTTTTAACGTAGTATAACAGTCTCCTGGTTTCATAGTTCATACTGTAAAATCTATTAGTGTTTCACTCCTTTTTAAAGCCAAATAACCTTCAGTTGTATGGGTATGTCACATGTTTATCCAGTCAGCATTTAATGGATGTGAGACCACTATAGGAATGACGTTTAAGTTTTTTTCTATTTTTTCATTGTATTGGTATATACCTGGAGTGGAGTATCTGGACAAATGGTAACTCTACGAGTAGTCATTTAAGGGGCTGCTGCATTGTTTTCAGAGTGGGGGTATCATTTTATATTTCTATTAGTAGCACCTGAGGGATCTAATCTTTTCCTTTCTTTTTCTTCCCCTTCCTCTTCTCCCTCTCTCCTTCCCTGCCCCCTACTCCTATTCTCCTCTCACCCTCCTCCTCCTCTCCTCCTCCTCCTCCTCCTCATGGTTGGTACTGAAACCAGGGCGTCATGCCTGCTCAGCCTGGGATCCAATTTGTTTAAACTTTAGCCAGCACTTACTGTTACATCTTTCTGAACTCAGCCATCGTAGGGAATGTGAAGTGTATCCGCTATAGTTCTGAGCTACATTTCTCTAATTGCTAGTGATGTTGACAATCTCTTGTTCTACTTACAGTCTATTTGTACGTCTTTTCTGGAGAAATGTTTATTCTGATTCTTATTTTTAAATTGGGTTTTTTCTTTTCATTATTGAGTTTTACAAGAGCTTTTACTATTCTAGATACATGTCATATCAGATATATGATTTGCAAGTAATTTACCCACTTTGTGGATTATCTTTTTACTTTCTTGAATAGTGCCCTTTGAAACACAGAAAAATGTAATTTTGATGAAAATCAATTTATCAATCTTTTGTTGCTCATACTTTTTGTGTCATAGCTAAGAACCCACTGACAAATCTGAAGCCATATAGATTTACCCTTAAGGTTTCTTCTGTTTTTTTAATATTTATATTTCTATATATTTTACACTCATGTCTTTGATCCATTTGAGTTATTTTTTTTTCATGTGGCATGAGGTAAGGGACCAATTTCATTCTTTTACATGTGAATATCCAGCATCTTAGCATCATTCATTGAAAAGATTATTCTTTCAATAGTCTTGGGCCTCTTGTTAAAATCAGTTGACCACAGTTACATATGCTTATTTCTAAACTCGTGATTCTATCTCATTGATCTATATGTCTATATCTGTGAATAACATGTGTCTGGATTAATGTCACTTTTTAATAAATTTTTGTTTGTTTTTTGAGGCAGGGTCTTATTCTCTAATTCAAGCTGGCCTTGAACTCACTGTGTAGCTTGGGCTGGCCTTAAACTCATGGTTATCCTCCATCTCAGCCTCTGGAGTGCTGGGATTACAGATGTGTGCCACCACACCCAACTATTATAAATTTTGAAATTGGAAAGTATTGAAATTTGGAAGCCCCCTACTTTTTCCTTTTTCAAGATTATTTTGACTATTCTAAATTCCTTGCAATCCAGTATCATCTTGAGGGCTGCTTGTCATTTTGTACAAAGAAACCAGCAGAGATTCTGAAAGATATTGTATTGAATCTATAGATGAATTTGAGAAGTACCATCATTCTAATAATGAAGTGCTCTGTTGCATGAATATAGAGTGGTTTTTCCATTTATGCATATTTGGACTTTCTTTCTATAAGATTTTGTCATTTTTAGAGTATAAGCTTTGTGCTTCTTTTGTTATATTTATTCCTCAATATTTTATGCCTTTTGATGCTATTGTAAATGGAATTTTTTCTTTCATTTCGTTTTCAGCTTGTTCACTGCAAATTCATAGAAATACAACTGATTTTTGTATAGTGATCTTGCATCCTGCAAACGTGTTGCGCTTCTTTTTTGTTTTAGAGTGTTCCTTAAGACTTTCTTTACAAGCTGATGTCCACCTTTTTCTTTTAAAGAAATGTAACCATAATAAAGAAGGAACCTGGTTACCTCAAGGTATCATTTTATACTAGCTTTCGGGAGATGAGAAGGTAGCATCTTCTACCTAACCCAGAGGGGTTGTCTGAAAAAGAACTCAGGGCCCAAAAGACACACTGTACATTCTCAGCTGACTGTAAAATTGATTTGGCAAAACAAAAACAAAATGTGTGATATTTGCTATGGAAACTCTCCAAAAGACTAAGCAGGATTTTATTTGCTATTCTCGGCAAAGGATCATGAAAATATTAACTAATTCAGATGATCAATGCAATGGAGCTTCTCTCCAAGCAGGAAATTCACTTATAGCCAGTATATAGCATTTCTCATTCAAAAGACCTTGTATTCTCAAAATTCCTTGTTCTTTCACTTCTGGTTATTTTATCAGCACTTTTAAAAGTGTACCAAAATGTATTCTTATGTTTCCCAGGTAGAGTGTTTGAGGACTTGTAATAAAAGCACTAAAATGATACCATGAGAACATACATCACCATAACATGACTCTAATTATTCCACATACAGCAGAAGTTTAGTTTTGACCCTATTTTCAAGACCGTCCACCAGCCCCAGGGCTGGAGACAATCTTAAACTTTCCTCTTGTGGCAGGTGCTGGAAAGGCACAGGGAGTTAGGGGTAAGAGTAACCAGGCTCCTCTGAGCCCAAAGTGGGCAAGGTCCCGAGGGGCTGACCAGTACATCAAGATATACAGAAAGGCCTTATATTCTACCAAAGGAACACTGAGCACCAAGATAGCAACATCTATCATATGAAGCCATAATTCTTTCTGTCCTGGAAATAGTTTGTGGCTCTGATGTATAAAATTCACCAATTACGTATTTTTTTTTTTTTTTTGTGGTGCCGGGGATCGAACTCAGGCCCTTGTGCTTGCAAGGCAAGCGCTCTAATCACTGAGCTAAATCCTCAGCCCCTCAATTATGTATTTTTATCAAAAGAGGATGTTGAGATTAATGTACCATGAACACTTACTCAAAATATTCCATTTCTTCCACTTTTGTGCTCTAAAGTAGAGTATTTTCTCATTCAAGACTAGTGAGGAAATTTATAAAATATTTAAATGAGAACTTCATTGACATCTAATGAGGCTAATAATGTGCCAACTATAAATACCATCTTATTTACTACAATACTGCTGTTCTAAGCAAATATTAATCCATATTACTATTCACAATTCATTACTGTACTAATTATATATTCAAAAAATTCTCAACAAACCAATTAAACTATGAGAATATTCATTAGCAATAAATGTATCTACATGTCATTTTTTGAATCACTTGAAGAAATAAGAAACATAGACTTAAGAGAAGTTATTCCTATGTGGAAAGCATAAAAATGAAACATTGGAAATGATAATTTTAAGTTTGTTCACTCTGAAATTAGAATGGCCATTTTTCTACTTTCCTTTTGTTCAATGTGTGTTCAACTGTTTTGACTACATGTCAAGGGAATTTACTAAAATTCTAGAAGGAAACAAATGATTGGCTTCTCTTTACGGCAGACTGGATAAACATCTTCTTCTGCAAAAGTGTATCCAATTCTGGGTGAACACTAAAGACTTCTTTGGGAAACTAGTACGTCTGGTATGCTGTGACCTATGCAAACTTTAGGAAGAGCAGTCAGGAATCTAAAGTCCTGCTTATTACTAATGGTTGTGATGGAAACATCAATGTTTACTGTAGAATTACACATTCCAAACAAATATCAATGCTGGTCCTACTCCAACCTAGTTTTATTACAGACCTAGCACCTATAAGGAATTAGGGAACATATTAAAGAATAGGATTAATCGTTGGCACATTCGCCACCTTCATTCACACAGCTGCATCTCTGAAAGATGACATCGTGCAAGAAAAAGCTTTTATTTCCTCCTTGAGTGTGACCTCAATTACTGAGTGACAAGTGACAGTGGGGTGCCCATAAGTTCACAGGGAAGGTCTGCTGGGCACAGCTGGGTACCAAGTATCCTCACCTAGATTCCTGTGTCTCTCCTGTGCTCCACGCTCCGGAGTCGCCTGGTATCTTACCTATGCTCGGCTGGGTTTTCTCATCACTCTTCACATGAACCTCTCAGGCTCCTGAATACTGCAGCCACAGCGGGTGGCAGACAGGAATGTGCGCCCAGCTCATGAGACCCAGTCTGGGCTGACGGGCGTCAGTTAGCGAGAGGCTTCATTGAGTGGCGCCAAAGCAGTCAACATGTTTTATGATGATTTGGTTTGCGTTCAAGCTTTTAAGGATGTCAGAAATAATCTTCAGAGATTTCTGAGGTTTTAGAAAGGCAAGCAGCACTAGAGCTATCTATGTATCTATCTATGTATCTATGTATCTATCTATCCATCTATCTATCTATCATCTGTCTACTCTCTGATACATAAAATTTCTTCTATTACTCCTTCTTTGGCTTTCCATGACAGTAATATCTCGGATCTATTTCAAAAGTAAGAAAAAAGTCTAGAAGCCCACTACACCGGATGGATCGGAAAGTGTTTACATTTGTATATCACGACCACATTTCAGCTGAATTTAAGTAGTAGCTTCTATTAATGGCTGTTATTTCATAAATTCCTATTTGCTGGGTATTATACTAAAGAGAGTATTGTACTAGAGGGAATTGAGGGTCACAAATAATTAAGTGAATGGCCCAAAACTGTAACTTGCAATTAGCAAATCTAATATTTACATCTGGTCTATGCGAAAGCCAACACACGTGAGCACGATACTACTGTGATTCTCCTTTTCTGAGACATTCTTTAATTCATCTCCTCCTGTCTTCTTTACCACGTCTGTGTCTTAGCATGCTACTTTCACCTTTCTCTGGTATGAAGGATGGAGCCCAAATCTGTCCATTCCCCTTTCCTTCCCTCTCTTCCTCTTTCTTTCCTTCCCTATTAACAGACTTAGAAAATCATTTACTCTATGCCAAGGTATCTTCTAAATCCTGGATCTCCAAAGATTACAGAATCCTGAGGGTAGACTCTTATGTTTTTTCTTACTGTTAAATTCCTTATGCCTGCCAAGGCTGTGGGTATAAATTAAAGAGTGAATGTGTGAATGATACTAAAAACAAAGTCCTGCTATCTAGGAACTTCATATGCTTGGGGCTACAGTCATAAATCTGGACATCCCAGCACATATTTGTTGGTGAGGACAAACAAGCGTTGGAGCGCAAGGGACAAGCATTGATTCATGTGGGGAAGTTGCCTATGAAGCTGCTAGAGGCACTTGTTACTAAATTGCATGTTAAATCCTCTTTTTATTATTATTTTTTTTTGCACAACCAGACACATTAAAATAAAAACACTTGAAAAGTGATTTGGTTAGATGTACAGGGCTTATGCGTACTTTATGTGGTTCCTTTAAAGAATTCCTGATACAGGGAACTTTTTTTCTTTGCAATATTTCTTTTATATCAGCTTCAAGTATTTCTCCTTCTATAAAAAATACGCACATGCGGTATGGTCTTTCTGCTCCACCTCAGACATGTAACATTTCGTTTAGGAGTGAGATCATTTCGTTTAGGTGAGATGTTTAAAATACATTTAGGTGCTCCTAGAATCAAATGGAAGGTTGAGGCAATGCTTTGTTGCTGTTCATCTTCATATACATACAGACTATTCATGAAGATGGGTATCAGAAACCACATTTATCTTCACTGTTTACAAGTAATAGCGAATGCCTTCCAGGGTAAATGGAAAATCAGTGTGACTAAAGGGGAAAAATTCTTAAACACGGCTCTCTCGATTTAAGATCTGTCCTGAGGTGTTGCTGTTTACTGCAAAATGGAATCTTTGAAACCACAACATCAAGAAACAAGCCCTAAATAACAACAGCAGGAATAAAAGTGGTAGTCTTTTTCTCTGTCCCTAGTAACACTCTCACAGGAGTTCTTTTATTTGAAACTGTCATGTACGAGTCGTGAAATCAAACTTCTCGTGAATGTGAGCTGTGAGAGACAAGATATTTTACAATTTTTAACTACTTACTCAGTAGGTAAAAAGTAGACCTATTCTTAGTCTGTATAAAGCAAACACATTCCCAGCTGCACAGGCATGGTTATAGGATCTTCCGACATCACAGATGGTTTTTCTTTTCCATGCTAGTGATAAGCATTGTCCATGCCCGCCTTGAATTTGTACCTCTCTCTCTTTCTCTCTCTCAGTTTATTTTTTACAACAATTCAAACACAGTTGAAGGGGGGAGAGAATAACCTCTTTAACAATGAGGGTGGGGCATGCAGATATCCACATGCAAGAGATGAAGTTGAACCTCTGTGACACATTTAATACACAATTCATCCAAACTGGATCATAGACCTAAATGTTAGAGCTGAAAGTGTTAACTCCTAGAAGAAAACAGAGGAGGAATTCTTCACAATCTTTGATTAGGTGATCTTTCTTTTAAATACACACAAGTGAAAAACACAATAGATAAATTACAGTCATGAAAATTAAAAAAAAAACTTCACTGCTTCAAAAGACACTATCAAAACAAGGAAAATTCAATTCACAGAATAAGAGAAAATAATTGCAAATCACAGGGACTTGTATCCAAAATATAAAAAGAACACTTACAACTCAACAATAAAAATACTGATAATCCAACTAAAATGAGTTAAGGATCTGAATAGACATTTCTCCAGTAAAGATATATAAGTAGCAGTGGCAATAAGCATATGAAAAGATACTCAGTATTCATTAGGAGAATGTAAATCAAACACACAAGACACTAGCATGGTTAAAAGAAGAAAAGACAGGATAATGTGTAGGCAAAGATGCAGATACATTTTAACCTAATTGCTGGTGGGACTGTAAATGGTACAGCCTCTTTAGAAAACCACTGGGCAGTTTCTCCAAAGATTAAGGAACTGTGTTACCATATGATCCAACAATCATACTCCTAGGTGTATACCCAAGAGAAATAAAGCATGTGTTCCACACAAAAACTAGTATTTACATAGAGATCTGAATTTGGGTGGTTTTATTATTAAAAATAAACATAAATAATTATTACTACATTTTAAAAATTTATATTGGTTGACCTGAGTATTGAAATTTTCATTTGGAAAATTTGTTATTATTTGCTGCCAATCTCCCCCTAAATTCTCCACTTTCTCACTTGTGACTATCTATATCTATGATGTAATCTCATCTATATAAAAATATACATAGAAAAAGACCTTAAGAAAATATTTCATGATTTTTACAATAGTTGGACTATCTCTGGCTTATAAAACTTCCTGAAGATTTTTACTTTATTCTTCTACTTTTTTATATTTCCAAGTTAACCATAAAATCATTTATCAATCTAAAAACAACATTTGAAGTCTACCATTGATACATGTAATCATGTTAGAGAATTCCTAAATATGTAGGAGAAAATTTTAAATATTTTATTACATGAGCTAACAATCAAAGAAGATCCCTAGTATTCCAAAAATGACCTTGGAGTATAAATCCAGCAGGATACACCGGTACGGAGGACAACTGCTGACCTGAGGGTGCTGCCGATACTCTGACTTAGAGCCTGTGTTCCAAGAGCCAGTGGATTGACAGAAGGTGGAGTCTTGGGCCTAAGCAGGAAGAAGAGACCTGGAAGGCCATGACCAAGGCAAAAGCAAACTAGAAAAAGAAAATCCAGCCTGTACAAAGAAAGTCAAAGAAAAGCTGTTCTGTCCTTTTCTCTAAAGAAGGGAAAATGCTTTTCTAGTCACATAAAAACTGAGAATTCATAAAAGCCATGTAGCTTCATGGCTTATAGTCACACTGCTGTTCTGTGTGCAGAAGATCTCTTATTAGGGTAGAAGGTCTTAGGAATGAGGCAGAAGGAGGAATTGATACAATGTTTCTTAGAAGGAATACATTTTAGGACTCTAAGAATTCCCCAGGACATAGTCCAGAGGAACATAGAGTCATGATAAACATACATATCTACACAAATAAAACACTTAGAAGAAGTAAGTCCCTTCGAATAAAAGTAGCACAGAAACAAAAAGCATACTTAAGCCTGCAAAGATTTAAGATAATGAAGTTATCAAGTACAGAAATAAAATGCATGTAAGAGGAAAGCATGAAAAAGACTACAGCAATTTGAAAAAATCTAGAAATGATAAATAGAATTATTAAAACACATAGGAAAACTGATTGATGGACGAGCTACATAGTAGAGTCAACACAGCTGAATATAAAATTCATGAACTGGAGGAAAGGGCAGAAGAAAAGTGAGTAGAATGCAGCATAGGGAGACAGACACAACATTATGAAGAATAGGATAAGGGAGAGATGATGTACTTAGAGAGAAAATGATTTGGTATACCAAAAAAGTTATGCCAGTTAGCCTAGTAGAAAACAATTCAGTATCAATAACAACAGGACGAAAACACAAGAACAGTATCTTCATGTGAACAAAATAAAAATGTTTAAATAAACTAAAACTCTACCAAAGGAATGTGTAATATACAGGTAATCTATATAAATAGTATCTATCTCAGTGAGACAACAATAATTCCAGTATCCGATTTGTTAGGCTTAATACAAAATACTACTATACAATGGCAGTGTAAGATTACTGTTCAGGTTGACCAGAGTTCAAGTGCTAAGATCTTTGAATTATGAGGAGGATGACGAAGACATTAATTAACTCACTTAAAAGTAGAATCTGAAAAATTTAACTCTCAAAGTAGAGAGTGGAATGGTGTTTACCAGAAGGTCGGTGGTTTGGGGGAAGGAAACATGGAGAAGACGTTGGTAGAATGATAAAAATTTCATTTAGAAATTCTGGGTAACTTAGCAAGACCTTGTCTCAAAATAAACAGGAAGGAATAAAAATAGACAGGAAGGAATAAATTCAAGAGATCTACTATACAACACAGTGACTATAACTAATAACAATATATTGTATACTTGACAGTTGCTGAGAGTAGATTTTATATGTTCTTACCTCAAAATGATATAAATATGTGCGATGATACATATGTTAATTAGCTTGAGTTAGCCATTCCACTATATATATAAATATATATGTATGTATGTATATATATATATATTAAAACACCATATTGTTCATAATAGGCATATGCAATTTTATTTGTGAATTTAAAAATAAATTGTAAATATATTAAGACTTTGGTAAGTATGCATATTCAAATTTCTAGAACGATATTAAAAGAACAGAAATCAAAGTCTTAATTTCTGAACCAGTATAGATTTTAAAAAACAGAAAAAATAAGGGTATGGGTAGGCAGAGAAAGAGCAAAGAGGAACAACAGACTGAAAAAAGAAAACAAACTGAGCACAGCAATGCACACCTGTGATCCCAGTTACTTGAAAGGTTGAGACAGGAGGATTTCAAGTTCAAGGCCATTCTGGGTAACTTAGCAAGACCTTGTCTCAAAATAAAATTTTATAAAGCTGGATGTAGCTCATTGCTCCCTGGGATTCAATCCCAGGTACTACAAGGAAAAAATAAAACAAGACAAAACAAGTGTTAAATACAAAAACAATATTTAAATGATACAAAAACCTCTAATATATCAGAAATCTATAGAAAAAATCACAATAAATATAAATGAGCTAAACACAACTCTTAAAAGACAATGATTACTAATTTAAATTAAGTGTAAATTCTAGCTATATCTTATTCATACACAATAGACACAGTGTTGCTCTTAGTATCAGATGAGAGGGACCCTGGACTGGGATCTATGATTTAGAGCCCTGCTATCTGACATATGGATCTTGGAATGAAAGTGGCACTATCGCTCAGACCCATTAGAATTGTTGACTCTCAGAATCTGCATTGTCATGAGCTCCACATTAATGTTTGGGAAGCACTTTTAGTGGTACAGCATATCACAAACACAGGAATTTTATTAAGGACCATGAGGGAGGGCACTTCTGTTGTTCTGTCCCAGCACCATCCACGATCAGAAACCCCCACTGTTGTGTTCGATATTGGTAACACTCCAGAAAAAGTGCTCTCCGCATTCCTGATCTTATGTCCTCTGTGTTCAAATACCACGGTTTGTGGGTTCTGCTGCTGCTAAGAATCTGGTCACTGTTTCCCTCAGTGTCTATCAGGAAGGGGGAATAAAATGAGTAGAATTTCAGACTGTGGTAAAACAGAACCTATGAAAAGGAATCTTTGGGGAAAATTTGGAAAAAAAAAGGACAAACAGGCAATCTGCTTACTCCTTTAAACATTGGCAGTAATAGAGAATAAGAAGAAAGAAAAATAGACAAACAACAATGAAACTAGAAATAATGAAATCCAGCAGACTTCTGTCAAGTGATAACCAGAGAAATTCTCAAGCAGCATATCACACATTTTTATTTAATGAAAATTTAGTTGCTGGTCAAAAAATGCAAATGAGCGAGAGAATTACTCTGGTCAAATGCATAACTGAATACATCAGATAAAACCTTTGAAATTTAAAAATTTTTCCTAAATGAAAACACAATTACTGAACAAAGGAAGCATAATGTACAGGGCTTCCATTTGTGCTATTGTGTAGACTCTGCAAATGTTACGGGCCAGCCTGGAGGTACACAAGCCTTGGAAAGACAGACAATTGTGCAGTGGAAAAAGATATACAAAGCAAACTAGTGTTTGCCAAGGAAACCTTAACGGCTATTTTAATATCACAAAAATGAAAGCAAAACAGATAAAATCATATGTACTTTTTAAAAAAATGCATAATATACTCACATTAAGGTTTAAAAAAGAATTCAGTGGGAAAAAAGTGGCAAAAACAAACCAAAATTATACATATACCAAACTGGTAAGATTATGGGAATATTTTTCCTCTTCTTCTTTTTTCTACATTTTTCAAAAATTGTATAAATTTTTAGACTAAGAAATACAATTACTACTGTAGTAGACTTCTTTTTATTTTTAAATGTTTTCTTGGTGAGTGTGCGTGTGTGTGTGTGTGTGTTGTGTATCTTGTTCCATACGAAAACCTCAGTAAGTAAAAATGTATCTACAGTAATTACGTTCTAGTAGCAGATTTATAACTAATTTCTACTTTTCCCTCTTTACCTTCTGTCATTTGGAAAAGACCATGAGTACATTTGCAGTTACAATTAGGGAGGAGATAACGCTTCTTTTTCAAAACCGGCACTCTGGCTCTCTGGGTCTTTTTTCTCCTTTTGATCTGCTGTAGTGAGACCAGGGCAGGGGAAACTTTTCCCAACAGAAGGCATCACATGCACTCTAGGATGGCCCACGGGCAGTGTCCGCGTGCAATGCTGTTGAATTTGGTGTTCCTGGAGTGGCACAGACCCCAGAAGATACACAAAGGAACATCTGGCTCTATTCCATCCTTCAGATCTTCCAAAAGTTTGGCTGCTGCGTGGGCCGATGAAGGATGGCCCTTCGCCGGCAGAGCAGTCCATGTGGAGACTTAATCCCCCTAGAGGGCCGGAGGCTGCTCATCAGAGTGCAGCACCATGGGGGCCCATTCCTAGGAAAAGGCCTAGTCGCTGCTCCTCCCTGCTCTCATGGGTCCTAATCAGAGGAACTTATTTTGGCTGTTCTTTCGTCCACTGCAATTCTATTATCAACTGGGACATCAAGCTTATTCAAATGTAATAATGCCAAAATAACGATGACCTCTTCACACACGATGCAGAGACCATCACAAAACAGCCTCAGTTTCCTTTCTGGAACCCAATCAACATTTCACGCCTGTCTGAAGGAGAGTACTACTAACAACAGGAGAAAAACAACTAGTGTTGTTTCTCATTCTGGTTCTTGATTTTAGGTTTCTGACACTATCTTTACTTTCTGGGGTGCGGATGTGTCCCCTCCAAAATTCGGGTGTTGCCGATGTGACAGTATTAAGAGATGAGGATTTTAAGAGGGAATCGGGTCTTGAGGGCTCCTGCCTCATGAACAGGTTTAGAGGCCTTCTGGAAGGAGCCAGACAGAAGGAGTTTTCACTTTCCGCCGTATCAGGAAACTTGCCCCTGCCCACTTTCAGGAAGCAGCCCTCACAAGTCACCAAGTATCAGAGGGTTGATCTTGGACTTCCAGCCTGGGGAACAGTCAGAAATAAATGTCTGTCCTTTATAAATGTGGAATTCTGTAACAGCAATAAGATAGACTAAAACAACCCTTCGCTGCTGCAAGCTCATTCCACCAGGATACCTTGTTCTTCCTGGTATCTTTCTCTGACATTTATTTCGGAACCTTGGGATTAAAAACCCATTGCGCCTCCAGCTGAGTCCCAAAGCCCACGTGGTTGTAATGAGGGCAATGGGCTGGCTTCTTCAGGGGACCAGTGCAAAGCTGTCCCCGTGTGGCTGAAGCGCTGGGAGCGGGAACCACACCAATTCCTGCGTCCCTTTCCCCACCTCTGTTCTGGAACAGAAGCAGCAAGCCCTCACTGTCTGTACTTTCATCGTTCTAAACTTGTACAAGCGGAATAAAAACAAAATGCACGAGCTGTACAATTTTCAGTAGACTGGAAGCAGACACCACTTCAGGTAACATGAGCCAACCTGGATACATTCCCGACAGCAGCCTGGCAGGTGTGACACTGCCAATAACTCCAAATATGGGTCCCATAAAGCCGAAGTTCATTTAGATGTACAGTGTACACTTTTGTTCCCAATAAAATGCTTTTGAGTGAATCAGGAACCAGACTCCCTCTTGACAAATTTTACATTACTTTATGGCCAATTTCCTTCTGATGCAAGTGAATGGAAACTTTCTTCTCCTTAAAAGTTGTTAACAAACTTAAGTGATTTAAAAGAACAGCAATTGCTCTCTCTACAGCTATGTGGGAAATGAAAAGAGAGGAAACCACTTTCTACCCTAAATTCCAATAGATCTATACCTGGTGAGATTTATTATGCAACAAAGTCCCCTTGACAAGATTAGTCTACAGTAAAGTCTGCCCGCCCCACTGCAGAACTGTTACACAATAAAGTCCCTGCCAGCACATTTATTCCACATCCTACTGGCACTGTTGCAGGTGGAGGGTTTAATTTCTGTTGTCACCACCGTGCATTACAACGTCTCCATGAACAGCTTGCTTCAGTCCTAACCATAACACCACCGTTTCCTGTTTTGCTAAAGTCAGTACGTGGTATTAAGACGCACAGCAAGGTTTGAAATTAGACAAAGTTGAAGTGCCATCTGGGATCATCCTCACACTCTTCTCACCAAGTATCAAGAGCAATCGTGAACCGCAAACCTGCTGCTGTTACAGCAGCTGCATTCCAACCGTCTGCACAGCCACAGTGGGGTGGCCATCCCAGAAACTGGAGGAGGCTGAAATCTTAGGCCTCTTCATCCTCTGGTCACCAGCAGCACTACTCAGACCACAGCAAGAGTCCACTAACTGGTTCCTTCTCCTCTAATCTGGGACCACAAACCCATGCCACCCCCGAGCCAGGGCGCTCCACGGAAACACCCACAGAATGGAGTTACTCTTGTAATTTACTCTATCAAAGCTTCCTGAAAGCTTCCAGGATAAAATTCAATCTCCACAGCATGTAAATATTCCTATCTAAACTGCACTGTGATTTGATGTCTGTTTCTCTGTTGCACATAGTCAGGGACTGCACCTTATTTCATTCAGCGCACCCTGGGACACAAGGCTGGGCTTTATGATTTGACCTAAAATGTTGCCCAAAAGGCTCATGTGCTCCAAGGCGGGACCTTTGAAAAGGTGCTTAGATTATGGTGGCACTAATTTCATCCGTGGATTAACCACTGATGAGTTCTTAGCTGAATGTACCATTAAGCAGTGGGACCAAGTTGCAGAAGGCAGGCAACTGTGGGGTGTGACCTGGAAGCGTGTATCATTGTCCTCAGCCCTTGCCCTCCTCTCTCTCTGATTCCCAGTTGCCATGAGGTAAGCACCACTCTTCCATCATGCCCTCTTGCCATGATGTTTCTGCCTTGGAGCCAACAGACCATGGACTGAAACCTCTGAACCTGTGAGCTAAAATAAACTTTTCATCATTTAAATTGTATATTTGGGCAATCTCATCCCAGCAATGAGAAGCAGACCAATACACTAGATATATAATAGGGGCACAGTACTATCTAGCAAATGAGGGAATGAATAAACACCACTTAACCTCCTCTTCAAACTACTTCCGGCCTAGCAGTTATGTCATTTGCCAAGGAGTTCACAAGCAAAACTCATGGGCATGTCCCCTGTGATGCTGCACTGTTCTGAAATATGGACATTAGTGCATCTCAACATCTGGTCTACCATCTGGAGGGGTCATCAAATGCTGCTCTGTATTTAAAGGGGAAGCATAAATTAAAGAAAGTCACACTGCATATGCGAAGTCCTTTTGCCCTCATTTATCATTCCCATCCTTTCTTATGATTAATGAGTCTACTAGCCAGATTTGCTCAAATCTCTTCATATTATACACAGTTGCAACAGGACTCTGCCTACCCAACATTCAACAAAGTTTATTGAGCTCTGCACACATGAAAAACAGTTCTAGATTCTGGAGATACCAAAATAGGCAAGTTATGTTCTTGGCCTCAAGAAGGTATTCAACTCACGGAGCCAAGCACAAAGAGGACAAATAATGGCAGTATTGTGTGATCAGAGGTGTGCACAGGATACGAAGATTATCTTAACACTTACCAAGGTATAGTAATTATAATAAGTCATGCACAGCATAATGACATTTTGGTCAACAACAGACTACATATATGATGGTGGTCTCATTAGATTTTTATCACCAAGTGATGTCATAAGTCACCTTGGTTTAAGTACACACTATGTTTATGTGATGACAAAATGGTCTAATGGTGCATTTCTCAGAATGTGTCCTCATGGATAAGTGATGTATGACTGTGTATTTCCTCGCTGGCTTTTCATGGGCAGGGATTAAATCTTCTGTCTCATGGCCCCTGGCCTGTAGCTTACACATAGTAGGTACTCAGCCAATATGTGGTTGACCGACAGATGCATGGATGGCCTCAGGGGATAGCAAATCTACTCTGCCCAGAGGTTGTAACTGTAAAATCTTTAGAAAGGAGATGCTTGAACTGGATTTCAGTGTATCAATTCTCTACCTGGCAAACAGAAGGAGAAAGCATATTTCTTGCTGAAGGAAAAGCAAGTCAGTATGAAATAGAAAGCCTTATTCCTGGGGTGCTGGAGCCTGGGCCGAGGGGAACGTGGAAGGTGAGGTTGAGAAGCAGACCAGCACACCCTGGTGGGTCTTCCTAAAGAGACTGACCTTGATCCTCTAGGGCCGTGGTGGCAAGCCTACAGCACGCGAGCCGAGTTACCCCAGCATCACCCCAGCAGCAGAGCATTGGGTAACAGTGCAGTGCTGGCATGTTGCAAAAAATAAGTGGGTTCTGGGTTGCAGTTTGGACATTCAGTCACTAAAAGGTTCACTATCACTGCTGTAGGCAATGGGAAGCCACTGGAAGCATGTGAGGAACATAAACAGATCTGTAAGTAGAAGTGCAATAGTGTTTGCAGTTCAGCCCACGTTAATTTCTGGAATAGCCTCCTTATAAAGATGACTGTTAAAGTGCACTTCAGACTTCAGAGTAGTCTCAGATTCTGGGGGTTCCCAGGAACTCACCAGGCACCTCCTTAACCATAAAGAGAAAATATAGTGTTTCCATTTCATCCCAAGCTATGACTATCAAGGTTAATATTCTCTACCGTAGATGAAATGGCTTCTTATCTGCCAGAAGCGATTCTGAGTAAATATTCCATCTCAGAATTGAGGGGGAGTCAATGATATTTGCAGAATGGCAGATCTTCCAACACTTGGTTAACAGAGTCTCCTGGTGATGTTTTCTTCCCCACCACAGAGAAGGTAATTCAGCTAAGTGAGTGGCCTGGTCATGACATTTTCTGAAATAATTAAACATGACACCCCTTTTGGCTTGGTGGACCTTTTAAAGGCAAAATCTACTTTGATTTGCAAATCGCTCCAGTTACATTAGTCCCATGCATTTTCTGCTCCCTTTCGAGTAGTATTGCAAAGTTAGTCGTTGGTGGAAGTCTCTTTCTAACTATCTAGAGGCATATTCTCATATTCATTTCAGAATAATAAGATGTTTAAATATTTATTTCTTTCCAATAACCGGGGAGGCCTAAGCTCTTCATTTTAATAAATTCTGTCCAAATAATGTTGAGTCACTACTTAGAAGATCCTGGCACTGAATTTTCCTTATGGTAATGATGTTCACCTCTGAGGCTCATATTTTATTCCCAGATCTGCCACTAACCCGTGACCTTGGGCAAATCATACAACCACTTGTGAATTCTTTTTGATGATTTTTAAATTTCTCGTGTAGCTCGAAAATTCTGAGTATGTTTTAAGAGATCTGATTAGATCAAGAAGGTAGAAAGGAATTAGTTATAGAACTACAAATTGTGGCGGAAGAAATTGATATTTATGATGTGTAGCTATTTCTTCTCAGTAACTCCACATAGCCAGAAACTCTTGAGGTAGGCTTATTTTAGAAGAAATTTAAAACCCTCGTATAGATAATAGTCATTTATTTGACAAATATTTATTGAGGACTCGGGCATTATGGCTTTACCTAGAAATACAATGAAAAAAGAGAGAGTGAGAGAAAAAAAATCCTTAGCCTGTAAAAGCTGAGTGTCTAGCAGGGAAGGCAGACTGTTTTAGACAGGAAATAACAATAAGCCAGAATAAGTATTATCATGGGATTCCAGCTATGAAGACAAAACGCGCAGCTCAAATCTAACTCAGGTTACACGTCGGGGAAGGCATCCCTGTGCGCAGCTGTCTAAGCTGAGGACATGCATCCCTGTGACTTTTATCTGGGAAATCATATTGAATACAGCATGCAATAAAAATATTTATTTGTCCCAGGCCTAGACTAAGCATTTAAGACTAAAAGAATCTGTGGAAAAGAATTTGAGTACATCTCATAAGTGACCTTCCCTCCTCCTCCCAGTTTTAGCATAAATTCACCAATTCCCAAGGGAATTCTTCTCTTAGACCAAATTCAAAGGATAATAATATCAAGAGATACTTATTCATTGTCTTTTTATAACTTCAGATCTTAATCAGCTTCTCAAAGAGTATATAATGCGAATGCATATGATTGATGAAGTGTTTTAACTTGTCAAAGTCCTTTTTCCTCTCTAATTTCCTTTATCTCAGTATTTGGAGGACAAAAATCACGCTGCACTGTCCTTTGACCCTAGTGGTTATGGAAACTCACCTCTGTGACAAGTATCATGTTTCTGGGACAGATCTGATGGCAAATATTCTGTCTGGTGCTAAACACATTCACATCCATCATAGCACAAATTAGGAGCTTTATCTTGGATCTGAAGGTTGTCATGTGTTACAGAGATGGTTATACCAGGTTAGTCACCACCAGAGTCCAGAAGACTCTACGTCACACCAAAGGGAAATCAAAAAGGAACTTAATATTTTCAGTGTAAAATCAACCCACAAGTTGTTGTGATATCTCAGCTGTTTACTAATTATTAATTGGATGTCACACACACACAAACACACACACACACGAAGCTAAAAAAAATTAATGGAATGCTAGTTTGAAAGATTTACAAAGTTCTAAAGTAATAAAAGTATTTAATTCACTTCATAGTTGGATAAAGATCACAGAAATTGGCTCCTTTTTAGCGTTGGTGCCTTGATGTGTTGTTTCCTGGTTTCTTATTATTATTCAGCACTTGCTTTATTATTTAACTTTTCTTGCTTTGTCTTTTCTCTCTAATTAGATCAAAGTTTCTTTGCAGATAGGGACTGTAGTCTTCCTCCAGAATGCCCAATTTCAAAACTATTAGGCCTTCAGCGAGTGTTTACTAAGGGCTACACTTAGTTCAGATACTTCTACATGAATTAGCTTCAGAACTACTGCTTGTGAACACTAAAAAATTTCAGTGATTCTCAAACATTAACGTGTACAAGAGTCAAGGGAAGCTTGTTGAAATGTAGATTCCATGTTTCATTCCCAAAGATTCTAACGTTTTGAACCACCCCCCCTTCTCCCTACTGTTATTATTACTACTCTTTTTTGGCAAAACAATTTTAGGAAAAGAAAGACACAGTAGGGTCTTGGGATTGAACTGATATTTTTTGTGGAGAAAGAATTTGACACAGGTGAAGTAGCTCTATACTTCTCTCCAACCCCGCATTCTTTTTTTCCTTCAGTAAATATTTATTGTGTACCCACTAAGTGTCAGGTACTATTCTAGGTCCTGGAACTAAACCAGCCATCGAGATACAGACTTCTCTGCCACAGCATTTAGATTCTAGTTGGGGGAAGGCAGACAATAGACAAATAAACTCTAAGATTATTTCAGATATTGTTGTATGTTACAAGGAAAAACAAACCAGGTGAATAAAATAGAGGATGACTACTGAGGAGGGAACTAAAGAATTGGTCCATAAATTGACATGTGATCTAAAGACTGAATGACCCCAGTGAACTAACAATGTGAAAGACTTTGGGGATGAGAGGGAAGCATGTGCAAAGATCCTGAGGGAAGAGAAAGAACCACTAAGAAAGCTGGGGCGCCTGGAACTTGAGAGGATCAAACTCACCCAACAGGAACAGGAAGTTGGAGGTATATTGGGATTACTGCCCCAAAGAAATGCTCCTAGCTATTGTAGAATTGAGGAAGGTGAAGTATTTTAGTAAATGTTATAGATACTTCTGTTAGAAGTTTTACACTATCGAAACTCCTTATCCACAAAAACGTAGCTCATTTCATGATTCCTTTCACTTGATCCTTTGTGTTAACAGGGTTTCATCACCACTGGAAGATTATGTTTTATAATGCCTGAGCACTGAAAATGAGCTCTCTGAATTTCCTTGAGATCCAAATGACTTATCATTCACTGGATTACTCAAATGTCATCAAATAGGGTATAATAAGCAGTGCAGGGGAAACTTGTTTTTAAGAGATTATGTCCTTTTCTAAAGATCGAATACAATTTCAAAGTAAATTACACGACATCTTCTTTTATTGGATTATTTTTCAGTTCATTCATTGACTTGCCTGATTTCAATGGGACAATTAAAAATTAATAGTAATACTACTATTACCACAAAACAGCTTTGATTTGCCTAATAACTGAGTACCTAGGAAAAGAAAGAACCAAAGACAAGCGTGTTATTGGTCTGGGTAAAATCCATCCCTGGGGCTACTTCTGAAGTGAGGAGATAGCCGCTCAGCCGTCACTCACTGTCTGTTTATAAACCCTCCTGGTAAAGGGCAGCCTGGGTGGTAGTGGGCCTTCTGCGATAAGGGTCTGTCCACTGGAAATGGGAATCTACTCAGTTTCATTTCACAGGGCCCACCAGATGGGAACCACTTTATCTACACACACCAGCTTCCAGACAGGAAGCTGAAATCCATCCCACACCCCTTTCCATTCTGTTGACAATTTGTCAGTTTCCTTCTGAGGGTTGCTTGATTCAGAGTGAGTGTGTGTGTGTGTGTGTGTGTGTGTGTGTGTGTGTGTGTGTTTTAGTTGGGTCACAAATTATGCTGTACTTCTAAATGCAAAAGTTTCCCACAGCCATGAAAATTGGTTTCTTCCTTTGTGTCCAGCCAATCTGGTTAGAAATCAATGGCTTCCAAAAATGGAGACTGGGTCAGTGAGGGCAGAAGGCAAATACAGAAGCTGCAGGGACAGATAGGTACCAAGATGGAAATGATCTGGTGGACATAGATGGGCAGAGATCTGGGAAGAGGGCTTATCTGGTGGGACACGGGTGGGCAGAGATCTGGGAAGAGGGCTTGGGAAAGAAGAGAAAGACTATTTAGCAGAAAATGAAATGCCTTTATTATCACAAATAACTCTGAGTAGTCTTCAGTTAGTCACATTGGAATCACAATTGTAGCTCACATTGATTGTGAAAGCAAAAGGGAACATGTCCCTGGAAAGGGATATTTTAAGCTTCAATGCATGCTGCTCATCGCTGACTTCACTTGCAGCACATCTTTCCACAAACACAGAGGTTTAATCTCAGCAGTAATTTAGTCTGCAGTCATACGAAACAAGACCATCACCACACACAGGCTGTAATTTGTGCAATTCAGGTGCTGGGGATTAGGGCCACCTGTCGGATTTCATCTTGGAGTTATAATGTTAATACCATTGTGCAACTGAACATAAACACTACATATTTATCAGTCTTTGGGACCTCCAGTGATGGAGTTGTGAACAGTTTCCTAAATAGTATCCAGAACTCTCTCTGGATCCTGTAAATCAACAGCAAATAAAAAGTCTGTTGGAATTCTGATTCGATATGTGGCAGCATATGGCTTCATGGTCATCACATTGAACACACCCTATAATTTTTCTCAGGCCTGATATGAGAGTGAGAAAAAAAACCATCTGAGTATCATCTGGCAATATAATAAGAATAGAAAAGTTTTTGTTTCTTACCCTTTGTGTTAATAGAGAGGAAACATTCCTAGCAATATTTGAACAATTTCTACTTCTGTCTAAGCAAGACTATATAGGAAGATCTCAAACAAAAGCTAATTAAATGGCAGTTTCTGGAGAGGATGTGAATGTTTTACAATGCAGCTTTGCCTGGCCCTTGGAAACGGACTCTGCCCAATTTCTGGGGAGCTAATAGTAGAGGATCAGAATGCATTTTGATCAGAAATTTATAGAAGTTTAGCTCTGCAGGACTATTGGACATTGCCTGGAGAGAAGGTACAAATTTTAAG
Source organism: Hystrix cristata (assembly GCA_004026905.1). Classification (NCBI taxonomy): domain Eukaryota; kingdom Metazoa; phylum Chordata; class Mammalia; order Rodentia; family Hystricidae; genus Hystrix; species Hystrix cristata. Next base: position 53,850 of record PVJO010003586.1, on the reverse strand, counting down.
GTCTGGTTTTGCTCATTGCCTTGGGTTGGGGTGAGGTTCACCGAAACCTTGGATATGGAATTTTGTGAGACCTTTTTTGTGTGTGTGTGTGTGAAAGAACTTCATTGAAACTGATAATTATCTGCAAAGATCTTCTGATAAGCATTCGAAAGACTTTCGTACAATATTTATCATTCATATAGTACTTGTATTTATAAAACCCTTTTGCTGCAGATTATTTCCATTTTTCATGGGAAGTTTCAACATTTTCTCCAATATGGGGAAGGGCTGTTTCCTCATTTTAATTATACAAGGCACTAATGCACTGAAAATGGAATCAAACATACCTATGTGAATAAACATTATTTTGAAAATGAACACAAGGTCATCAAACCTTGCTTTAAACGTTCAGTATGCTTAGCTTGTATCTGTTCAACAGTAGAATACATGAAGGAAAGTATTAATAGTATCTTCCAGAAAGCAGATTGGAGCTTTCAGTAAGCTGATCTTTTGACACCCCTACTAATCAAAGCTTCCCAAGTGTTAGACAGCCATTTCCACTAAACAACAGCCATAGAAATTCATGAGTTCAATATAGTCATCACACACCAGTTATGCATAAAACACCATATCCATCCATAGCCAGAAGAAGCTGATTTCTAAACTTTTCTAGAACTTCAGCCCTTATCTGTTCCTTGCACATGCACATCCAATGTAATCAAGCAACAACTAAGAAAGAAAACCAAAGGAGCAATTGCAAAACCCATGACTCTCTGCTTGGGCTGTAAGTGTACCACCCCTTCACCAAGATCACTTCCTAATTAAACCACGCCCTCCTTTCTGTTTCCCTGAAACCTTCCCAGTGCAAGCTCCATCTTTTCAAGGAAACTTTCCCAGTTGCAAGAGCTGTTCCCTTTCTGCTCTCTCTATCCTATTCTAACTAGCGCTTACTATACATTATACCTATCAGTTTATCTATCTACGAGAGTTTCATGATATCTTCTTGCCCCAGCCCCCAGCATTCAGAGATCTCTAAAGACTGAGTTCTGCCTTGAATTCTCTTGTAGCCTCCAAATCCTGGCATTAAGCGTTGCACAGCGAGTGGCAATATTTTGACTACCACTTTTAAAAAAAGTTTGTCTTTTTCATGCATTCTAAGAGTGGTCTTTTCACACACTAGTAGCATCTGCAAAACACTGTTTTGACCCACAACCATAAAATTTAGTAAAATAAAAAGTAAAAGAATCGGGGGGAGCTCAAGAAATCCTTTAGCTTCCCAGAGCAGACATAGAGTGGAAGCGTGTTTTAATAAAAGCATATTAGCAGCTTCATATAATGAGGGATACATTTAAGCTGTATTAAAATATCTTCAGAATCAGGAAACCTGATTAGGATTCTCCCAGAGGCTTCATACACTGAAACCAGAGGTTTATTATTCCAGGAAAAGGAGGCTCAATTTTTAAAAATTCATCTTATTAATTATTAGCCAAGCCATACGGTGGCTTCCTGGAAGGCAGAGGAAAACAGGCGTTCAAGCCAATGGAAGTCGAATTTGCGCCTCGCGTGCCGGCGCGGGCGCCGCTCCCCAGGCCCTGGGAATTCAGCCCGGAGCAGTCGGGAAAGGCGGAGGCCGGCGAACCTGCGCGGCGAGCGAGCGGGACCGGGCCCGCTGCGTCTCACCCTCCCGTTCCGGGTCGGAGGACCGCGGCTGCGGGTCCCCGCGCCACCCGGACTTTCCTGCTTCCAGGGTGCGATTTGGGTGCCAAACCCGAGGCTTCAGCAAACTGACCTCCCCCTCATTCAGCTGCAATTCTGGGGCTCGGAGGGTTCCAGTTTCAGGGCCGGTTGCCACTAGGGAATTGGGCTTCGGGGGGGTCCACTCACCTCGTCCCTAGTCCCTAAAAACTTTGCATCCCTCTCCAAATAGGAATCTCTTCCAAGTAGGAATGCCTGCCCTCTCCCAGCCCCGTCCCCAACCCCAGCTGGTCCACTCCCCTTCCCGCCTGCGCGCCGCACCTACACGCGCGCCTCCCGGCCCCGCGAAGGGGGAAGCTCAGGTGCCGGGGTCCCCGGGCTGTCACCTGGTGGTCGGCCACGCCGAGGTACCCGTCCAGCGGCCGCGGTGGCGCGGGGGCCGCGAGGCGCGGCTGGGGGCTGCTGTCCGCCGCGGGCTGCGCGCTGCCGGTCGCCGGCGCCGGGGGTTGCGGTGGCGCGGGCCGCTCCTTCTGGCCGCCGAGGCTGCTGTACACGAGCAACAAGCTGGTGCACATGGTGGTGAGCGCTAAACACACTGCCACACCATGGCGCTGCGGGCGGGAGAGCAAGAGAGCCGCTGAGCTGGACGCGCAGGAGCGCGCCCGGCGGCGGCGGGGACGCCGGCGCGGCGCTCAGGTCCCCGGCGAGGGTGGCCCGGGCCCCAGCCCCGCCGCGCGCCAGGTCCTCGCGAGTCCGGCCGGAGAGGCTCCCCGCGCCGCGCTGCCCTCGGCCGCCGCCGCCCCGATCGCTCGCTCGCTCGCTCGCTCGGCAGAGGGCAGGGACCGCGCGGTGCCGGGCGCGGGAGGGAGGGCGAGCGCGCCCCGCCGAGCGCAGGGTGGGCGCGCACTTCGGGGAGGGGGGCCTCTGCCGCGCCGCGCTGCCGCAAGCTCTACCCTTGCCGCCCTGTCTGCTGCCCCCGGGGCTCTACCCTGGCGATCCTTGCAAGTTTGCAATCCCACGAGGAAACCGAGAAAGTCTGAGAAGGTCCCCCCACTCCGCCCCTCTTAGTTTTTGCCAGGCTGTTGCTTTGGGCACCCCCAGTCCCCAGAGCAGTCTGCCCACTCCTGCACCTCCCCGCCTACCCTTTGGCACGCTCGCTGGAGATCCGGGAGCCGAGGCGACCTGCACACCCCTCCCGGATTCCGAGCCAGGCGGAGCCGGCGGATGGGGAGGGGACGAGGAGCAGGTGGAAAGTTGTCCCCTTGCAGCAGGCGACCTCGCGGCTCAGGCTTAGGCACCCCTGGGGGCTCCCCGGTGCGCCCCGGGGCGGCTGAGCGTGGGGGTTCTCGCCTCAGCCCAGTGGAGTTGCACCCACTGACTCACCATCAGGGTCTTCATTTTGGGCACCTCTTTTGTGCGGAATCCTCAGGCACGCGCGTCCGGGGCCACTTTTTCTTGGAGGGTTTCCATGGTGGGCGGTGGGGCAGCGGTAGCTCCGATCGTCGCCCCGCGCCTGGCCGCGGCTGAGCGGGCGCGGGAGCCGCGGGACCCGGGAAGCGCCGCTGTAGCAGAGATTAGAGACAGAATTAAAACTGAACCGGACCCTCGTAGTCTCTCAGCGTTCTACACAACTGCCGCCTGCCGCCGCCGCCTGCTGGGTCCTAAAGCCCTCTGCATCCCCTCCCCGCCCCCAAATAATAATCTGTTCAGCTGAGTGAAATTTCTGGGGCGAGAGAGTTAACGGTGCCAGTGGACCTACTTCTGGGTTCGAGGGCTTTTTTATCTTTTATGAAGTCATCAAACAAAAAGGAAGGCGAGCCCAATTGGATCCTGCATGTGATGGCCGTTTGATAATCAGCCAACTGAAATTTCTGTTTTGTGATTTTTGATAAAAGCAAGTCAGCCTCCCAAATGTCAACAAACCTGCTTATGGATTTTGCATTCATGTTCATAGACTGGAGAAATCTATCATAAAATTATTTTTCGTAAAAAATATAGCTTTGCAGCTTTCCAGTTGGAAGGAACTTTCTATTTTTCTCTTTCCCTTAATTTTACTTTTTCAAATTCAGTTACCTTCATGCAATCTTTAGATCAGAATTGTTCATTTAAATTATAGCATTCGTTATTTTCTTCGGGGATTACAGTTTGTATTTCTACCTGATCTTTGGGCTTCCTAGTGTTCATTTGAAGGATTTTAAAATTTTGGAAAACATTCAGCATATCAAGGCCATGTGACTAAGGGGACCTTTAGATTCTTCTTCATTTCGGTGAAGACTTTCTGGCTACTAGAGGTAAAACTGCTTGTGGCTTATTTCATAAGCCCTCTAAGGCCTTGCACGCTGTCTTTTTGCTGTCTACTCTGCCGAAGGTATGTAGTTTCACATCCGGAACTTCAATTAATATTAAAAACATAATTACCATTCAGTGTTGGTTAATACACATCCATAGACTATTCTAAGGATACTCTCCTCCTGCATTTAATTACAAACGGCATTTGTTAAATGTCTAGTTTAACAAAAACGTATTTCTTATGCGATTGCTCAGTGAAAATAGTTGTCTTAATGTATTACCACTTCACCTGTAGCAGTGTGATGTTAAAGATTACATTAAGATGGAAACGATCAACAGGGCAACTGAACCATGGGCTCACTAAGTGCTTTCTCAAGGCCAGAAAAGGCATTACAATCCTTTTTTAATCTTCACTAATCTGCTGCTGGACTGATGATACTACAGGAATTATTTTTAATTTAGGAAGCATCCTTCCGTACTTTGTATTAAGAAAGTTAAAATGACTGGTTCAATAATGAGTATCGGTGCAAGGCTTTCCGGAGAGGGCCAGAAACCCACGTGATTCAGTCTTTCAAGGAAAAACAAAAAATTGCAAACACTGTCCAACATTGCCAGCCTTGAAGCTATTTATTCAATTTGTGCTTTAGGCATGAATAGTACCAGTTGTTAGGGCAGGAAAAGCAGCAGCCAGAAGAGAATCTTATTGAGTCTTGGCAATTCTTTATTGTATGGCTGCACTTGACACTCAAATTAATGAAACAAAGGACCAACTTGATGAATCATTGCAAACAGATTATCTGTATTTCTCCAGGCCTCTTTTTGAGATGCTACTAGAGGCAACTCCTACATTTTTCTGAATTGTTCTCCCTCCATCTAGCAAGTTGTCCAGTAACCGATAAAACCCTTCTAATATATTCTGCCATGCCAAACAGAGCTATCGTATTTATGATTTAAGCCCATGGCAACATGTTGGACATCTGTTACATGGTATGTCTGACCAAATTCATTAAGCTTATGCTTTTTTTCCCTCATGGGATAGTAGTGAGCTAGTTGCATAATCTACTTATGAAATGGCTAGGATAAATATAAACATTTAATTCTGAGCTTCCTTTGAATGACTTCAAGGTGTCTGGCTTTCAACTATTTGTTTTGATTAATGGGACTATTTTAGGCATCTGGCTTGAGAGCCAAGTGGACGAGCTAGGGTGGGGGAGGGTAGATAAAACAAGTGATGGTAGTTAATTCAATGTGGACATTTAATGATTGCCCCTTATTGGTTATTGGATGGTTCTATATTAGACACAGAGGTGAATAAAATAGACCTCTCCCCTAAGACTGCAGAACCTGATGTATGTGTGTGCGTGTGCGTGTGCATGTGTGTGTGTGTGTGTGTAGAAAAGTCCGTGAATAGCCAATAAATGATAGAGTGTTATAGGGTCAAGAAATATTTATCAAACACCTACTGTATTAACCACTACTCTGCTGAGCGGGTGGTCTGTAGCAGGCACTGGGGACACCCCTGTCACTAAACCCTTGCAAGGAGCTCCCAGTCTGTTCCCAGATAAGCTCTACAAACCTTTATGCTCCACAGAACCAAGAACAGGCAGCACACTTGATCTGCCAACTTTTGACTGCCTGCTTATTTAAGATCCGAGGGGTTTGAGATTTCAAGGGTATCTCTCCATTATTTATATAACTTCATGTACACCTTTAAGTTAATAATTTGAATAGCCAGAAAGAGCAGACAATAGGTAGCATTCACAAACACCCAATTGACCTGGAGACCAGCAGACAGGTGCACAGTCAAGGAAGCATTTTTAGTGCATCTAACTTGCAAAATTCAGTACACAGGGAGTCAAGGAGTCACAATTTGCTTCTCAACACTCAGGTAGGTGAGACAGATTTCTCACCATTTAAAATTTTGCCACATTTCTGCTTCTCCTGCTACCACATCCAATCAAATAGATTCCTATTTTTGAAAAAAAAGAAAGGAATGGAATGGAAAGAAATTGAGTGTTCCCAGATATAGGTGATGTGATAAGATAAAGCAAGAATTTATGAAACACGGCCTGTGGTGGGCCACTGAGGGGGCAGGTGGATCCACCACTCAGAGGGCAACTGGCCTATGCACACGGCCACACAAAGCACAAAGCCACCGAAGGAGGAAGAAAGGCAGACGGCTGGCAATCCCCGAGCCCCGCCCGACTCCTGTGTGACTTCTAATTCAGAAATAAGCTCTTCCCACATTTCACAGATGGATGAAAAGCAGAAAACAACATGATGTAAACTGACTTTAAGATACACCTGCTTTTCACCTGGTCGTTTTAAGGAAAGAGAAGAAAATTCTGCAAAATGTAACAAAAGCATGGAATAAAATAACAGCAGAGTATGCTTGAGGCCTGATCACTGGTGTCCTTCAGTTGGCATTGCAGAGGCGAGGCCTAGTGGTAGATTAAGTAAGTCCCTGGCATTGGGGTGCTGGTGCCCAGATTCCAACCTTACCTCTCATTGCCTCTCTGACCGTGGCTATCTCACTTAGCTGGGCCTTTATTTGCAAATTAGCACCTACCTCAAAGCATTGCTGTGAATGTTACATGAGACAGTCCCTGTGAAGTGTCTGGAGCAATACTCACAGGTTGCTAATAGTACTTTACATTTGTGATTAATAAGTGGGTCTTGAAGGCAAAACACCAAGGTTTAATATTTATATCCAATAGCTGCATGACCTTGCACAAGAGACTTAAAACATATTCAGCAGACTGTTAATTCTTCTATAAAATAGATATTTGAGAGAAATATCCTGACCCAGAAATTGTTAGAGGGTTTAAGATATTGTTTGTGTGACTGCTTTGTAAACTGTGAAGTTCTGCATAAGGTAATAGTGCTAAGGTTTGAATATGGTTTGTGTCTCTCCACCAGCTGATGTGTAGGCAGCTTGGTCCCAGGGTGGTGGTACTGGAAGATGGCACAGACACGGAAGAGGTGAAGCTTAATGGGAGGCTCTTGTGTCATTGGGGTTAGGCCCTCAAAAGGGATTCTTTAAGAATGCTGGATCCCAACTTTCTCTGCCTCCTGGCTCATCATGTGATCTTTCCTCCAGAGACACTCAGCCATCTGTGAAGTCCTCACCAGAACTGAGTTCAATGCAGGTGACATGCCCTTGAACCTCCATGACTGTGAGCTATATAAACCTCTTCCCTTATAAAATCAGCTGTCTCAGGCATTTTGTTACAGTGATGGAAAGCTGACTATTACACAGAATTGCCCATTCATTCATTTGGCAAATGAGAATTTGCATCTACTATATGCCAGGCATTCTTCTAGGCCTTAAGAATGTGAAACACACTCAGGGACACTGCCCTGTGAAGCTGACATTCAGGTGAGGGCAAAGCCTAATATGATAGAATTTTAAGTGGAAAGTACAGAAGAAGTTAGAAAGTGGGGTGTGGGTGTGTTGTTTTAGCTAAAATGGTGACAACTGAGGAGAGATGTAGATGAGGGAGTGAACCATGAATCTATATGGAGGAAGAGCAGTCCATGCAAGGGGACTGGCTCATGCAAAGACCACAAGGAAGAAAGAGCTTGCTGAGGATGTTGAAGAGACAAAAAAGAGGTTGGTGCTGCTGCAGCAGATGGAGCCAGAAGAAGAGCAGAAGGGGTGGAGGGCAGAGAGATAGTCTAGGACTAGACCCTTTAGGACCTGTGGGCCACGGAACAGGCAATGTAAAGAAGTTGCAGGGCTCGATGCAGGCAAAGGCTGCCTGGGTTCTCAATGTTCTCGCAAGGCTTCCTGGATGCCATGCTCAGACCAGCTTTTGGGGCAGCAAAAGTGGAAAAGGGAGTGCACTTAGGCCATTGCAGGAGGCTCGGTGAGAATGGGTCACCTTGGTCCTGCAAAGGATGGAACTGAGGATTTGCTGGTGGTTGGGTATGAGCTACAGGGAGAGAAGAGGCAGCACAAAGGGCAAGACTTTTGGACTGGGCAACTGGGGGGGATTTCCAAATGGGGATGCTGTGGAGAAGCAGGTGTGAGGGGCTAGGGAGGGAGACTCTGGCTTCAGGCCTGCTCAGTGTGAGATGTGCGGAAATCGCTGCTTGAGGCGGGTGTCGGGCTTCCATACAGGGGCTGGCATCATGGCAGGCATGGATGCAATTGCCTAGGAACAAGCCAGGACACAGAGGAGAGGCCGCGGGCCTGGGCCGGGGGTGCTCCTATTTCAGATGCCAAGAGAAGGAAGAGGCCTGAAAAAATAGTAGCTTCCGTTCTGGAACACAGTAAATGACGGTCTGAACTTGATATGATTGAGGTGGCTGATTATTTTCATTTTGAATGGATTTTGCATGCCAAGGCAGTTAGTCATTTACGTTCTCAAAGCACTTTTCAAATTCTATTATCATATAAAGCATATTTAGTCACATTTATTTTTCTATTTATTGTTGATCCTCCTTTCTAAACTATAAATTTTCTGGAACTGGGACTGCGTCTTATTACTGTTTATATCTACCAAGTCCAGCACAAAACTGAGCGTGATAATATTAATCACCAGCATTTATCTAGCCCTTACTATGTGCCAGCATTATTCTTAGAGATTTACATGTATTAACTCGTTTGTTCCCCACAACAGCCCCTGACTTAGGCACGATCTCTAGCTCCATTTCACAAATGAACGAACTACAAGTCATTTGCTCAAAGCCATCTAGACAACAGTGGTACCGTTGGGCTTAATAAATGTTTGTTAAAACAAATAAATATTTATTTGTTAAAGAGCAAATGCATCCAACCTTTGTAAGAGTACCACAACCAGTTTCTTACACTCAACACTAATTTTCAAGAACTTAGTTAAAATTCAATCTTTATAGACTATAGATATTAACAAAGGCAGTTGCTCATTTCATGATGTACTTTTTTTTGCTACTTTAATTTTTCATTTCATATCTTTTTTTTTTTTTTTTTCTGGTGCCGGGGATCGAACTCAGGGCCTTGTGCTTGCAAGGCAAGCACTCTAACCGCTGAGCTAAATCCCCAGTCCCGCTACTTTAATTTTTCAAGATACATATAATAAAATGTGTGATGTTGAGTATACAATTGGACGAGCTCTGACAGCGTCACACACGTGTTAACCAACGTCTCTATCAAGACCTAGATCATTTCCATTACCCTGGAAAGCACCCTCCTGTGCCCTTGTAGGGATACTGTCCCCACCCACAAAGCAAGCAAGGAAACACTCTCCTGACTTTTATAAATATAGATTACCCTTGCCTGTTTAGAACTTAATGTGGATGACACCATATGCAGACACCATGCAGACCTTTTAGTCTGACTTCTTTCATTTAGCATAATATTTTTATTTCTCTTGTTGAATATATGAATAGCTTGTTCCTCTTTATTATTGAGCGCTATTCAGTTGTACGAATAGAGCACAATTTTTAATCCATTTTCTTGTTAATGAACATTTGAATTGTTGCCAGTTTGAGGCTCTTATAAATAAAGCCACTAAGAATATTTTTGCATAGGTTTTTTTTTTTTTTTTCCTTAGTTGCATGTTCTCATTTTCCCATTTTTTCCTGTGTGAATAGCTAGGAGTGCAATGGTTGGGCCATATGATAGGTATATAGTTAACTTTAGAAGGAATCGACAGGCAGTTTTGCAAACTGTTAGTACCATTTTATAGCCACGCCAACAATGAGTTTAAATTTCTGCACATTCTTGCCAGCAGTTGCTATGGTCAGATTAAAAACATTTTTTTTTTTTTTTTGTGGTGGTACTGGATTGAACCTGGGGCCTTTGCACTGAGCTACAGCTGCAGCCCTTTTTATTTTTTGAGATAGGACGTCTCTAAGTCACTAGTTGCCCAGGCCAGAGTAAGACTTGTGACTCTCCTGCCTCAGCCTCCCAGAGTGCTGGGATTACAGATAGTCTTTTAAATGTCTTTTGCTTTTCAAAAGATTTCTACGGCTTTTCAGGTAAAATAAGAAATCCTTGCTTAGCACCTGGGGTCCCTCCCAACTATGGCTCATCATTCCCTTTTAAGCTCTGCTGCTGACCTGCTACACAAAACCCCTGGGAACTAGCCATAAACATGGGGCTTTGAATTTATGATATTTACTCATTGAGTCTTTGGAGAAATCTGTCTCCCTCCTGCTCCTTCACATCTTAGCCTTCCACCTCCCAGTAGCCTGTCTTTCTGAACCTCTGGGCAAAAGTGAGGCTCTTTTCTTATACTTCCAGCACAGCTTGGACTCACACAGACCAGATGTGGCCCTGCCTCGGCCACTCCACTCTCTGTGACCAAGAGAAGCCTTTGATTGCTGTTCTCAGTGTTCTGGTTCCTAACAGGTTGACAGTCCCACCTCTCTTGTAGAGTGGTGTGTAGGTGATGTGTGCTAAAGTGTCCATCACTCTTCTGGGTATACAGATGGATCTGTCTAAAGGTGTATTTTTCACAAGGGGCCGCCTGTTGGGTAGCAAAGGGTTGCATTCATCCTTCATATGTTTATTGAGCTTAGAATAAAAATGTGGTTACTCCATATTTGTGCCCGGCGTCAGGCATTGTGTTCCTTATGGGCTGCATCTTATTTAACCCTCACGATGACTGAGGTAAGTAATGGTGTCATCTCCATCCTACCAACAAGGAAACTGAGAAGTGAAGTTGTGTGGCCATTTGTCCAACGTCACATGGCTAGAAGCGACAGGCCAAGACTTGACAAGGTCTGTGGAGCCATCTCTCACGACCTGCACATTCCATATTCCACTGTCCTCAAGATTCTCTGGCCCTCGGACCAGCTCTCTACTAGATCCTAGACATGCAGAGTGGAATAAGACAGCGCTTGGCACAGAGGACAAACCCGCAGGCAGGTAATCACAGCACACTGTGCTAGGTGTAATCACGTGGACCCTTGGGATAAGTGCTGGGACCAGAGAAACTGTGAACAAGGCCGGGAGTTGTGAGAATCAGAATGTTTCCATACAGTTGTGCAGGTTGTGGAATACACCAGAATACACACCTAAGTATCACTCATTGTACAACTGATCTCATGTATAGTTTGTCAATTTCTCTGAGAATGACTATCAAATATTTTGCTTTGAACATTTTAGAATGTACTACAATTTCCCAGTAGATAGAAGTAGAGTGTTACACGTAATAGGAGCCTTTATAAATTTGCATAAAAGTGTTGTTTGGGCAGGAAGTAATCTTCTCTGAATTATGTTCAAGGTAGAGGTTGCTGGAGATAGAGAGAAGGATGGATTTGTGGTGGGAAAGAGCGGAGCCAGAGAGCAGCTAAGAGACTGTTGCAGAAATTGAAGTGAGAGATAAAGGCTTTGACCAGAGCACTGTTGGTTGGGATGGATTCAAGAAATTCTTAGGTATTATAATGGCTAGCGTGGATTAAATCCTGACTTTCCTTAAGTGGAATTATAAATACAAAGCATTACTTTTCCCATACAAAAGAGTGTAGGCCATTCTGGCCACATTTAAGCATGCTATACAATAATGATAAAAATGGCTTACACCGAGTCTTGGTTTGAGTGCTCTCAGCAGTGGCCCCTGGGATAAGGATCCATGTTGAAGTGTTTATTTGGCGGGGCAAGGGCAGAGGAGCCGCACAGCAAGGGAAGGGTGCCAATAAGCAGGGTGTCATCAAATGAGTTATGGCTGAAGCAACTGGACCTTAGTTCTGCTGGGAAGGTCCTAGCCACCAGCACAGAACTCAGGCTTCAGCCATTCCTCCCGCGGGGCAAGAGGGTCATGGGATGGATGGGCTGAGGGCCGCTCACGGGGGCAGTGGGTGCTGGGCAGCGGGCACTGACCCCTCGGCATGCACAGGCTGGAGAGGCCCCCGCAGGTGCACAGGTCTCTGCCGAGGTGGCAAAGGCGCAGGAACATGGGCGGGCACACCCCATCTGCTGCACAGAGAAACGGCTCCTCAGAGGCTTCGGAGGAGTCTGATTAATTCAGTCACCTGAACCTCCCCGTAACCTTGCCAGGCAGCAAAACAGGAGGCTACACAGCTCTTACGAACGGCCAGCTTTCCTGCTGGTCAGCTGCTCCTCCAGGGGACGTGGCTCGTACAGTCCCTCTTCTTCTCTTTACTGCCAGTTCCCTGGCATACCTGTCATCTGATCCCCATCGGATTAATAGCTTTTTCCCCAGTGCCAGCGAACAGTAGGTGCTTAGTAAATTGTGAGGAATGACTAGTTATTATCATCACCATTTAAATTTTGTTGACATGAAAACAGAGAGCTGAACAACTTGTCTAGAGTCACACAGACAGCAGTTGTGACAGGACTTGAACTCACGTCTTCTGCCTTGCCCTCCCGGCTTCCTGACTGTAGCACAGCTCAGCAAAGTGACTCAGTGAATCTTAGCTGGTGTTTATGTGCCCCACTGACACAGCAAGGGTGGAGTATTTGGGAATAAATGCCAAAATAATGCATTCACTTCCCAAGGGCACTAACTCCTGTCTCATCAGTTACTGATCCAGCTTGGAGCCCAGGGGCGCTGAACAATGTGCATTACTCTTCAGTTCTATTATGATATTGCACTAACGTTATACAGATAAGAAATAGGAGAGAGAGAAAAAAGACATCAGTTAAACAATACAAATGTACTCACAACCCCACACGAAGGATGCATCTCAGGGCAGCCCGATGACTATGAAGGAAGACCCCTGTACCTTCAGTACAGGGAAATTTACCCACTAAGAACTGACTTTGTGACTCTGTGTGTGTGTGTGTGTGTGTGTGTGTGTGTGTGTGTGTGTGTGTTTATAATGTCTCAAAGTAAAAGAGGGAAAGAAACATAGGAATCAAGACCATTACCCCCCATAAAAAGTGTTTTCCCTCCGAATATTAAAGAAGCATTCCTGTGGGACCCAGTGTAGCAATGCAAAGCTGAACAAGGACTGCAAGAAGCCAACAGAGATGCTGGCCACACGGGGTGGGGGCAGGCCCTGCTGGGCTTTTAATGCATCCTGTGATATAGGGGAGCAGCTGAAACAGGGAACCCCTTAGAGTTTTCAGAATGAATTGAATGACTTCTTGGCCATCTTTGCCTTACTTTTTCTAATGGAGAAGGTCTGCCTGATACACAGGCATCTGTCTGCCTCTTTTTCCATACTGATGTTTATCATTCTCATGTCTTCTTACTTTTGTTTGGAAATGTTGCATGTTTTATTTAAAGTAGATGATTTTATTTAAGCAGCATTGAAATGTCGAAGTTTTAAAAGAAAATACATATTTTTTTAAAAAGTCAGTTTGAACCTTGTCTTCTCCTCTGAGACCCTAAATTGTTGATTTTCACCTTATTATCTTGGAGCTCCCAGTTCACCTCTGTGGAATGTTAAGGATACAGGTTCTATTGATGGCCAGACCTGGGTCTCAATCCCAGCTTTGCCACTCATTGATTGTGAACTCAAACAAGATACTGAAACTCTGTGTATTCCCATTCTCTTTGTTATGGAAGGGAGATGGTCATGCAGCCTTCCTTCGGGGGGCCATGGAAGAATCCAGTGCGATCATGGTGAGTATACCTCACACGGATATAGCATTTTCTATTTACTTAGTTGTACTAGTTCATTTTTGTTTCTCTAACAAACTATTAGAAGCTGGCTAACTTTATAAAGAAAAGAGGTTTGTTTGGCTTATGATTCTGGAAATTCAGGGGCAAGGTGTTGACTTGGGCTGGGCCCTGGTGAGAATCTCATGGTGGATGGTAGCTGGCTCCACACTAGTGGAAGCCCATGTGAGAGGAAGAGTTTGTATTTCAAAACAGGAACCCAGAGAGAGACTCAGGTAGGATTTAGGCTTTAATACCAATGTGCTCTTGAAGGAACTCACTTTGGAGGAACACAATTGCCCTTTCAGGTCAATGCCCCCAAGACCACCAGGCCCCACCATCTCCCAGTACCACCACCTTGGGGACCAGACCTGTGACATCATATCCTAAACATAGCATCAGTCTTCATAACAATCCTTTCAGTTAGGCAATGTTATTTTCTCCCTTTTACACGCAAGGAAACGGAGGCACAGAAAGCCATAGTATCTTGTCCAAGTTATAAAGTTTCTGAGTGGTAGTGTTGGTATTTGGATCCCAGCACACCATACACTTCACAAAAACCTTATTAATCATTATTGTCATCACCATCAAATCTTACCTGGAGGTTGACTATGTGCGTGCAAACTGAAGCAGCTTTGGCAGGTACAGAAGTGGGAAGTCCAGGTCTTTTCCTGCCCCACAGTGGGGCGGCCACTGAGGAAGTTTGGAAAACAAACACCGCATGGAAACCACTGGCCTCCCTAAGGCTGGTGAGAAAAGCAAAGAAAAGAAAAACAGGGTGATGGATCCCTATATTGTGTGTTGCATGTAGTGCTTTATAGGACTTACTGGATACTTCCAACAGAACTAACTTGCCATCATTCCACAGATAAACACCTGCATCTTTTAGGATGACAGATATGGACCATGGCAGCATGTTGTCTTGGGACTGCTTTTATAGGAGGCAAACATGGTTATATTGATGCCACATCCAGAGGGTTTTGCATTACAATTTATACTCAAATAACAAGTTAAACTGTTTGAAAATTGTTAATTCATTTGTTCAGTCATTCAACAAATATTGATGGAAAACAAAATACGAGTCAAACATGGTTCTTGCACTGGCCAGAAATACCGAAGCAGAAACCCAGCCACAGATACATTTACGTTGTCTGACTTAGTCCTAGCACTTGGCACCCGCAGGTGACCCACTGCCTGCTGGTGTTGTGCTGTGCAATAGCTGGGACGGCCTCATCTTTGCTAGACCACCCTAGCCCCAAGGCCACCATCTTTCCCCGTGTGTCCTTCCATGTTCTGGAATCTTCTGTCTTTTCCTTCACTCAAGGCACCTGGTATTTCATTTGTTATCTTCAGAATCTCCTTCCCCTGCCTTCCTAATGGGGCTAACTCTTCCTGTGAAGTTACGCCCCCTTCTAGTTGGGCAGGAGGCTGGAATCTCTTTTAATCGGGCCACTCTGAAGGGACAGGGTTGTGAAAACACCTAACCTGCTGGAACATCATGAGGCTTCACCTCAGTCACTCCCATGTATTCCCACGTCACATTTGGCACAGGTTTGGGCACATAGCCGGCCCTCAGTGACATGTGATTTCCCCTTCTCCCAAAGAACATGGTGGCTGAAATGAAATACTGTGTGATCATTCATAATTTATGCATTGTTATACATCAAGAACTTAAATATATGGCGGTCATTTTTTTCCTTTTGTAAGTTATCATCAAATAGAATTTATGAACCCTCAGATTCATGGGGTTGGGATGAATAGTATAAAATTGAAGCAATAAAGTTCTATTCCATACTTTTGCTCAGAATTTCTTTCACACACATTTTTGTAACCTAATAATATCTTGCGGTTGTTGAACTTATTTTCAACTCGGACATCTGCTATCGTACCATGATTGGCGTTGTTTCATACTTACGTTGACTAGTTTTATGTACCAGTGAAGAGAGTCTTAATTTTTTGTAGATAATTTGGGTACCTGGATTTGTATTGTTGTAAGTGGAAAGGCCTATTGACAATGGATGAGATTCGCACTAGAGTGATTTCGCCTGCAGCAACTTTGGGGAGCAATTAATTAATTAATTGTTTCACCTCTCAAACATTTATTGAGAGGCCGCACTCAATAAATTATCAGGCCAAGTGCTGATAATACGAAGGAGAGCTTCACAGACTATCGGCAGAGACGCTTCCAAGAAGGATTGCTGTGTGGTGTGTGCAGAGTGCAGTAAGAGCAGTGTGTTCCTAGATCAGTGTTAACAAACAAGCAGGAGCAGTCAACTCACATGTTTTAAAATGTAGATTTTGTTATTATTCATGTATGATGAGGCCAAGAGATCAGGAGCTGATTGCCACGGAAAGATACTCTGTTATACTCTGAAATCCCCAAAGCGGGGGCATGTGATGCTGGGGGGGCGGCACATGGGGAAGGAGCAGGGCGGTTAGGAGGTGGCAGGGTGGCGCGGAAGGGACATTGTGGGCAAGAGCCTGCCTTGAGGTTGGGTGAGACATGGTGAGCAGGTTTAGGATTGGCTAGTGTGAGTAATTTCAGCAGACCCTGAACATGAGGACTGCCCCTAATTGTTCAGTAGCTGGAACTGGGTAGTTATGGAAGGTGGGTGTGGGCTGGTGCAGGAGGCATCTGGGATACGTGTGCTCTGGATTGGTCAGTTTGCCCATCAAAGGTGTACTTCCTCTGTGGTCGTTGGCTATCTCCAGGAATGACTTAACCCTTGGCACTGTGAAGCCCAAGATATCAAAGCATCAAACAAAGAATATAGCTAATACAACCAAGTGAGGCTGGACAGCCAGTGGAGGGACCTGAGCCAGATGGTAAAGGGCCTTCTGGGCAGGTGGTTCAACTTACACAAATGCGCAGATCCATGGAGAAAATGGGTTGTAGTCAAAATGTGTAGGCTCTCAGTAAGAGTGCAATGTGAATAATGAGGCGGGCGAGCAAGTGTGTGAACCATCGGCCAGGCCAGTTTATGAAGTTTCCCGGGTTAAGGATGTGGTACTTTATTTGAAAGACAGTAGGGATAGCTTGTGGAGGAGGGTGACAATGATGTTGGTTTACTTCTGTTTTGTGAAAATCTATGCTACTAAATCTATGCTACTTAAAAATTAATGAGGTTTCACATTTCATCTTTGTAAGATAAACAACACGATGTGTTTAGTACTTTCAGTGGTTGTGTAAAGAATGTTTACTTTGCCTTTCCTGGGGATTATAAATCCTTGGTATTCTCTCTCCAGTGCCCATCCAGCTGGCAGGTAGTACAGCAGAGAGAACAGAGCGATAAGCCAGTAATTAGATGAGTAGTGTCGTGTTTCTTGCATTGCTCGAATCACCTAATTTCTCCAAGGGAGGCCCAGTGGTTTGGACTGTGCCCTGGAACCAGACAATTAGTGTGAATCCTGACTCTGCCACTTACTGTGTGACTGGACACAAGTTATTTTTTGTCTCAGTTTCCCTACATGTAAAGTGGAAATAATAAGAATGCACATAGCGTCATATTGATAAGACGGTTTGGATTTGTTTTTCACACTTCCTCGTGTCTGGGCATACCTGAGCTTTGTGCAGTGTTGTGTGGCGTGTAGTAGGGGACCAAAGAACGCACCTCATAGCAGAATGAAGGGTATTGGGTTATACATACGGAAGGCATTGTTGCTATCATATATTTCCACATCCAGGGCCAGAGCCTCTCCTCTAAAGCAGAGGAGTAGCATCTAGATGGCTGCTGTTCTTGGTTTATGCCAATATTCTCTGAAGTCGGTATTCTGGACCTGGTATGTTATGGACCAAAAATCAATATATGGTCTGATGTCCTTCTGGTACTTCCCATGAAAAAGATACAGACATCTGGGAACTATAGCTAGAGGGGAGAGGTATGTTGAGTGATTATATCTAATGCTTAGCAACATTTGTGCTGCCCATTCTCATGACTCTGGGTTCTATTTCTACCAGGAAACACAGTAATTATTCATGTGAACGGGAAGCTGCTGTTGCTGTCTCACTCTTGCCTGTCTTCGTGCCACTAGGCAGTCACACAAAAAAGAAGTTATATTTTAGCTGGGCTGGTTGGCCTTGAGTAGTAAGGCAAAATAGACTTGCTTTTATACAGTGAGAAATGCAAAAAGAATGGAGGCAGAAAGTGCTGTGTGGAATCTTAACTCTCACCACCCTCCATAGGCAGATCTACCAAGTGTCCAAATCCCTAAAGAATGAAAATCTGCCTTAATGAAATGAACAAAGAGCCCCAATGATTGACTTGACGGTTAAAGCAAGAGAATATAGATGTGTACCTCTGACCCAAACTTCCTTATATCCACTCATCCATCCATCATCCATCCATCCACCCACCCATCCATCCATCCACCCATCCAGCCACAGTAAAGCTCCATCCTAACATTAAAAGTGGAGCCCAACATTTAAAAAATTGTGCTACAATGAGGTGGGTGAAAAAAATAGTATTTATTACTTGATCTTTTAGTCACTGTGAAATAAAAGGCAATATTTAAAATTATTAGCTATGCACAAAATACATCAATTATTATGCACAGAATACGTTCTTTACACTGAATCAAATTCCAAATGATTGTAAGGCAGTCACTCTAACTTGACTCTTATCCTGGCTCCTCTTAGGAAGATAAGAAATTCAGTCTTGTCCAATTTTAGGATTCAATCTGGGTGGGGAACAGGAACCAATCAAAAATCAAATCATATTACAATGATGTAGTCTTCCTTTTAGGGGAACAGGTACATTTTTAGTTTGGCATGGTTTTGTTATTTTACCCAATAAAGATACTAACTAAGTCTTAAGGTTTAATGGTAAAGTTTCTTTAGTCTTTTTGCTACTCAGAATCTATTTTTCTTGTTTTCTTCTGCAAAATTACTCCTGTCCCCATATGTCATCCATGATGTCACTCTCAACTGAGGGACTTTGCCTCCTCTAGTAAGCAAGAGGGTTTGAGACTTGGCTCATGAGTCCCAGGCCAACCAGACTTTCCTGCCCAGGACCGGAGAGCTTGCACAGATAGTGTGAGACTGAAACCAAATCCAGCTGAAGCGGATTCATCCCCAGAGTGGCAGCACCCTGACTGGCTTCTCCCACCAGGATCTCAGGAGCTGTTCTTGGCCCTTCTGAGCCTGCTTCTTCTAATATGCCTTCAGTCTTGTAAAACTTCCTATATTCCGCCAAAATTTTCATTTTGTATCGTATTGTGTTAATCAGAGACTTAGAATCTAACAACCCGACCGAAGTCAGCATGGAAAAACTTTTAAAGCAACCTGGAAAAGAGGAACCAAGGACTCCTGGTATAAGGAAGGTGTGAGCAACGCCATGATGATCTCGAACAGCACAGTGGGTTTGAACGTCCCGAGGTGCTTGGAGCAGAGTCTGTACACCATTGATCGCAAAGGGTTTTTATCCATATTTGGAGATTCCCAATATTTAGGCTATGGATCCCTAGTGAGTGCACAGCCTAAAATCCAAAGCCTGCAAGAATCCTCATGTGACCAAATCTGATCTGCACATTGAATAAAAATCTGTGGAATTATTACCATGTGGTATTCTGAGAAGAATTTAAAACACAAGGGATCTTACCCGTATAATGGTAGGGAACAACTAGTGTAAGTCAGCTGTCTTCACCTATAAAGTGGTAAACGTGCTTGTCTGTCATGGCACAATTTGATACTAATATTAGTTGAAATGTCAAGGTTTATAGGCACACTGCTTCTTTCGTAAATTAGAACAGATTCAAGCTGTCCTTTCTACACATCTGCCCTGTCTGCTTGCATTCTGATTTGCTTTCCTGAATGGAAGAGAGTGGAATGGAATTTTAACTGCTGGTCCAAGAATTGCACACAAATTACCATCCTTCCTTTCTCAATCACAGAGTGCAGTGAGTCACTAGCACGGAGGTGACCCTGATGATTGTAGTGGCAACACA
>PVJO010003586.1:5244-34287 GCA_004026905.1 Hystrix cristata | reverse complement strand
GCCCAGAGAACGAGAAAAGCGGGCTGTTTCACAACCTGCAGCTGCACGTCACGGAGGAACTGGAGGAGGAATAGCTTGTCCTTGATGTCTCGGCACCCTCAGTCTCGGTGTCTGGATGCAGTCTGAAAACAGAAAGTCAGGCGGCTGAAGTAGCCAAAAGCTCGGCTTCCCGGCAGCACTAGGCACCATGGAGAAGGCTAGAAAGGAGAGCTGGAAGGACCCTTGAAAATTCTCAGTGCAGATGATCTCTTCTGCAGCACCGAAGCCCTGGCATACCTTTGGTATAAAATGTGACACACAGCCGGGTGTGGTGGTGCATGCCTGTAACCCCAGCACTCAGGAGGCTGAGGCAGGAGGCTCACTGCAAGTTCAAGGCCAGCCTGGGCTACATAGCGAGTTCAAGACAAGCCTGAACAGCATAGTGAGACCTTGTCTCAAAAAAATCAAAAAAATGAAAATAAAAGCAAAACAAAGAACAACAAAAAAAGCCCATAGACAGTATTAATACATATTTTGTCATAAATGAGAAGTCCCTGATCATCAGGAAAATCTTTATATTTTCTTAGCATTGTACTAGGGACCCCAAACTTTGAGAAGTGCTTAAATGAACAAGTAGATAAATTAATGCCAAGAACAGGGTGAACTCTGTGACTATATAACAGCAGGAGTCATGACTGTTTGAAATTAATTATTTAATTTATCTTCTAAAGCTCTAGAATTGTGCTGCAACTCCAGATTCTTGAGTTAAGATATCATATATATTTCTCTTTTGTATGATTATATATTTGAAAACTTCTACTAGCTACATTACAAAAGGTAAAAAAGAATCAGATGAAATTAACAGTAATAATGTATTCACTTAGCCTATTACTTTTAAAATGTGATCATTTCAGAATGTAATTGGTACAAAGGGAACCTCCATAAAGCTATCAGATTTCTGTGCAGAAGACTTACAAAATAGAACAGAGTTGGAAGTGCTGAAAGGAAAAAAAAAACCAACACAAAATTCCAAAACAAAACCCTGCCAGCTAAGAATATTGTCCTCCACACAGCTGTCCTTCAGAAATGATGAGTAGGGCTGGGGATTTAGCTAAGTGGTTAGAGTGCTTGCCTTGCAAGCACTAGGCCCAGAGTTCACTCCCCAGCACACACACACACACACACACACACACACACACACACACACACACAGATGAGTGATAAAGACATTTTCAGACAAAAGCCAAAGTAGTCACTTGCCAACGAACCTGCTTGATAAGAAATTCCAAATGTGGTTCTTCAGGTTGAAGCAAAACGATACCGATTAGTAACATGAAAACATATAGTAGTATAAAATTCAATGGTAAAGATAAGTTTATTGTCAAATTCAGATTATTTTAACATGGTAATGGTGGTGCATAAAATACTTTTTACTGTAGTACAAAGGTTAAAGAGAAAAGTATGGAAAATAACTATAGATAAAATAATTTGTTAGTGGATCCACAACATAAAAAAGATGTTTAGTGTGACATCAGTGGCATAAAGTGTGGCGTGAAGGGAAGTAAAGGTGTGGAGTTCTTATATGTGATTAAGATTAAGTTGTAATGAACTTAAAAACAACCCTTATAACTATATGATGTTTTCTTCTTTATGGTAATCATAAGGGAAAAAATACTAGTAAATACACAAAAGATATAGAGAAAAGAACCCGATCATACTACTGTAAGAAAAATCATCAAACCACAAAGGAAAATATGAGAGAGGAAGAAAGAAACCGCAAAATAGAAATTATAGAAAGTGGGAAGAATTAGTCTTTATCTGTCAACAATTACTTTAAATATAAATGGATTAAATTACCTAATCTAAAGATGTAGAGTGACTGAATGGATAAAAACAGAACCGTTACCACTGAAGCCTATTAGAGAATCACTTCGGGTTTATGGATGCATATAGTTGAAAATGAAGGGATGAAAAAGGATATTCCTTACAAATGGTAACCAAGAGAGAACAGGAATAACTATATTAATATCAGAGAAAATAGTCTTTAAATAAAGAATATCATCAAAGCCAAAGAAAGCCACTACATGATAAGAGCCATGTTACATGAACAGAAAGATATGACAATTACAAATATATATACATCCAACATCAAAGCACCAAAATATATAAAGGTAGCATTGATAGACCTGATGGGAGAAACAGATAGAAATGAAATCATAGTAGAAAACTTCAATCCCCTACTCTCTATATGGTATGGACCATTCAGAGAGGATACCAGCTGGACCTAAGAGACTTACACAGACCTTTCCACAGTAGAATAATACAGATTCTTATTAAGCACACGAGGAGCATCCTCCAGGATGGGTCACATGTTATGTCATGAAACAAAGCCTGATGCATTCGAAAAGATTGAAATCATTCCAGGCATCATCATCGAAACAGAACAAAACAAAAAAACCCAGAATGAATCCAGAAATGAAAAACAGTAAGAAAATGGGAAAATTACACATTCGTGAAAACTAAATAACATATTCTCGACTAAGCATTGGCTCCAAGAGGGATTTAAGAAATACGTGAGAGCAATGAAAATGAAAACGCAATACACTAAACCTTGTAGGATGCAGTGAAAGCACTACAAACAAGGGAGTTATGGCAATGAATGCCTGGGTTAATAAGAAGAAAGGCCTCAAGCAACCTAACATTATTCCACCAGACATTAGAGGAGAAGAGCACCTAAGCCCCAAGTTAGCAGAAGAAAGGAAATAAGAGCAGAGTGAAAAATTAAAATAAAGAAAAGAAAAATAGTAGGAAAAATAAGAAAGTGTCAGTTGTTTGGGAAAAAAAACCCAACAAAATTAATTCTTAGTTGGACTAAGAAAAAAGAGAAAAGACTCTAAATAAGATGAAAGAGAGAATTTATAACAAATGCCAGAGAAATAAAAAGGATCATAAGGGACTCTTATGAACAGTTTTATGGCAAGAAATTAGATAATTTAGAAAAATGGATCAATTTCTAGAAACAAACAACCCATGAAATCTGAATCAAGAAGAAATAGAAAGTCTGATCAAATAAAAAATGATTAAGGAGAATGAATGTGTAGTCTTAAAAACATCCCAAAAAAGAAAACTCCAGGCAAGATGGATTCATAGGTGATTTCTTTCAGTAGGAGAATAATTAATACCAATCCTTCTGAAATTATTCAAAGGCAATGCAAGAAACAAAAACAGAAAGAGAACACTTCTAATTTTATTTTATGAGGATATCATTGCCCTTATTCTAAAGTCAAACTAAGACACCACAAGAAAAGTATATTCCTGTTGAAAACAAATTCGAAAACACTCAATACTAGGAAACCAAATTCAACAGCAAATTAAAAGTAGACCCAGAGGCAGTTTTTTCTGAGAAGAAAGGCCGGTTTAACATCAATTAATTACTCAGTATCATATGGTAAACAGAAAAGAAACATATATTATGATCTCATTGGACACAGAAAAAGTACCTGATAAAGTTCAGCATCTGTTTACAATTAAATCTCTCAACAAAATAGGTATACAGGAAACGTAATATAATAGAGACTGTATATGAAAAACCTGAGCTAGCATCACAATCAGCGGGGGGAAAACTGGAGCTTTTCCCTGGAGATTTAGTACAGTCAAAGGATGCCCACCTGAAGCACTTACTTTGAACATAGTACTGGAAGTCTTAGCCGAAGCAATTACACACGAAAAATACAAAACAAACAAGTGAAAAAAAAAAAAACTCATACAAACCAGAAGTAAATTTATCTCTGTGTGCAAACTGACACTGACATGGTCATATATGTAGACAATCTTAAGTACTCAGAAAGTTGGTAGAACTAAGAAATTCAATAAAGTTGTGGGATATAAAAATCAGGGTATACAAATCAGTTGACTTTCTGTACACTAACAACAAATTATCTGAAAAATGATTCAGAAAGTGATCTTGTTCACAATATCAATACAAAAGAAAAAAATAATAAGGAATAAACTTAGCCAAAGGGTTGAATGACTGCATGCTGAAATTTATAAAATATTGATGAAGTAAATCAAAGAAGACATATAAATGTAAAGGCATCCTACATACATGGGTTAGAAGACATAATATTTTAAAATATCCGTAGTACCTAAAGTGATCTGCAGATTTTATGCTATTCCTTAAAAATTCCAGTGACATTTTTTAGAAAAATAGGAAAAAAAAATCCCCCAAATCATATAAACCTGAAAAAAAATCATAAATTGTCACAACAATGTTGAACAAGAATGAAGCTGGAGACTTCACACTTTCTGATATCAAAATATTTTACAAATTATAGTACTCAAAAGAATACGGTCCTGGCATAAAAACAGATGTAGAGGCCAATGGAACAGAACAGAGATACCATAAATAAATTCATGTGTCTAAAGTCAACTGATTATGGCCAGAGGCACCAAGAACACACAACGGGAAAAGATTCCCTCTCTCCTGCACCTTTGCTTCCTTGACCCTCCCTACAGGCCCTCTTGGGATCGGCTTCCTTCCAACCCTACAAATATATGGATCTCCTGACAAATATCTGTGATGCTGTTTGCTCTTCTTTTTCACAAAATATGAGAGGTGGGCTTGGGTCAGCACTGAGTGAGTTCCTGTGTGTAAATTATTTTCATTTTGTGCCTCCCAGTGGGGAAATCACTGACAGCTCCTGTCCTTGGCTGTGGGAAGGCACAGGAAAGAATCAGACAGAGGAGGGACGCAGTGATACTTGTGTTGTCGGATTATACTGGCCACTGTGTGGAGGAACCGGAGGAAAGAGAAACATACAGCCAAGAATGCGCGTGGCATTGAGAGTGCAGGAGGCAGAGTCATTTTGGAATGGACAGTACCTCCACGCCGCCCACAGACTACAGCCGTGTGCGTAAGAGCACGCTGAGCAGCTGGTGGATTTCCAATTCCGATTTCCATCTCCGATGAGCTGGCTGGGGAAGGGTGAGCACCGGGGGTGTCTTCTCCCCAGCTCAGGAATTGCTGATGGAGATTGCTGATGACACGCCTTCCAACTTGGTTTTCATGGAGTGGAGTATGTTGCTCTTTAATGCGTGTAAACACTGACGGATGGCTCCTGGATCTCTTTTTTCAAACTTGGATTTTAATCACTCCTAAGATCCAAACTAATTTAGTAACTCATCTTAAAATTCTTTCAAATGCAGAATAAAATTCTACTTGGCATTTTTTAAAATACATCCTCTGCACCAAGCAAGAAAATATGTTGCTGAATTATTTAGATAGTTCACAAAGAGAGAAAACAGACCAGTCTTAACTGGACGTTGCTTCTCCTCTTTATTTGGGAACAACCAGCACCTAGGAAAGAAGGATTTTCCCTGCTCCTTTCTTGTTTGGGTTGTCTTTCTTCAGGCAGGCCCATGCAGACTGGAAGGCAATATTAACCTTGCCCTCGCTGCGCCTACACCATGGTGGCTTTTAGTCTGAGGAAAAGCTGCGAGATGGAAGGGTCTCTTACTCTCTAACATGAATGGTACTGACTTTGTTGAAACCATCTAGTTGGCTGGGCATCCGGGCTTTTCATTTCTACACGGGCATTTACCAGCTCTGGCCCTCTTCCTGTACCTATATGTATACTTTTGGGTCTGTCACAATTACCCTGCCATTTAGAAAGAGAAAGAGGCACCTGCTGAGGACCTAGACATGCAGGGCTAGCCTTCATAGGGATGGCTTCACCCAGGCTCCCTTTGATACTTGGGTTTATTGCAATGATGCACAGTAGAGTGGGTTATTATATTTTTAGTCCATGAAAGAGAGAGCTAATTGGCTTCCAGTGTTCTCTTTCCCCTCCTTTCTGCATTTATAGAGCCCTCATTCAACGCTGCCACATCTTTTCAGGGCACATAGCTACAAGCAGCCCAGCTAAAGGCAACTAGGTATGATCAAGTTCTCCCAGAAGGATGTAGGTAGAAGAGAATTATGCAGTCCCCTGTTAGTTTCCTTAGAGAAACGTGCTTGCCTTTTGTGTGCTCACTTTCTGTTTTTTCACAGGCTGGAAGCGGGCACCATGCTGCTGAGATATGTTTGATGGCATGACCAGGGCTGTTCCCTCAGAGATGACAGATTCCTTAATAATGCAGGGGGCTGGGAATTTGACAGGCATGGTTTCCCACAAAGTTGACTTAACTACAGATCCGCACTCTAGAACAAGACACAATACATTTGACAATAGAAAAGATATTAGTACACATTTGAAAATTGCCAGGTTTCCGGGGCTTTTTATTGTAATACACGGAGAAGTACCAGCAGTTGTCTGAAGCCTCCGCTCACCCTCGGTCTCCCAGCCCTTCACGTCAGTGGGTGAGCAAGTGCCAAGCACTCAGCTGGGGCTGTCCTGACCCACAGCCGGACAAGGTGGTGACACCACAGAGCAATCAACTGCTTAAAAATGCTTTTTATCTGCTTTTGCTGTTTGAAATTCTTCATTACAAATTCATTCCCTTGATTTAAGGAACTATTTCCTGTTCCAGAATGAAAATATCTCTGAGTTGTCAAGAACAATTCTGAAATTTTACTCACTTGCAAGCTGACAAATTAGCTAGCTATAACTTCATCGAGAATGGCAGGAGACATGAGACTCCCAGATCAGAGACAAAGGACTTCACAACTGATGAGCTAGCAAGCAGCATTGGATTCCTTTGCCCCTGAATCCCACCAAGAAGAAACAGAGAGAGGCCTGAGTGATGTGTGCATATGACGGCTTTGCAGCACAGATGAGGAAATCCTTATCTTTAAATGGGGCTTCTAGTAAACCTGCCCAACATCTGCCCTGGAGGGAGACATTGTGGTCTAATGCTATTACTCTGGGTCGGGAAACAAATAAGCTTTGTTTAGGTGGGAGGCACTATTTCTGTTTTCCAAGGCTCTCTATTTTACTGACATTCCTGAAAAGATAGTGTTGAACAAAAGTTGATAGTAGACATGTAAATAAATACATTATGGAGAATTGTCAAGCAACATGTGACAGAAAGAATACTAAAACACTGGCAACCTCACACATGACCAAGAGTACGTAAGGCCACTGCATGCAGCTGACGTTGTGGCAGTAGTTCCCAAGGAAATGAAAGGCAAGGGCAGTAGGTAGCTTGCAGAATCTCATGGCCTTCTATTCACAGAGTGACAGATCCATTCAACGGAGACCCTGGGGTGAGAGTAGAGATGTCTCCTGGATATACTTGGTTCCTGTAGTTCTCTTTGATTGGAATACTATTCTCTCCCTCTTTTCTAGGATAATTCCCTCATTTTTCTTTGAAAACTGTAGTATATCTCCTCTGCAAATCCTGCCTGTGGCCCTCACCGCAAGCTGAGACAGGCACCCACAAGTGAGTCTGACAGCATCCCGTCTGCCTTCTGCTGGAGTACTGCTTATTGCACTGTACCACAGTCATGTGGTGTGTACTGATGTTTCTCTTAGTCAGTTTCCATTTGACTTATATATTTCTGTTCTGAAAGAGTTAAAGACACTGTGTTATAGCCATACATGCATATACGTGTTTATAGCAGCACACCTCATAATTGCTAAATCATGAAAGTGGCCAATATGCCCATTAATGGATGACTGGTTAAAGAAAATGTAGTATATACACTCAGCCATAAAGAGGAATAAAATTCAATCATTTGTAGGAAAATGGATGCACCTTGATACCACAATATTAAATGAAACAAATCAGACAGAGAAGGTTAAATATTGGGTGGTTTCTCTTATCCTGTACAAGAACCACAGTATAAATAACCTAAAGAGCAAAGTTAAAGATTATAGGAAACAGCAAGTTAGACTTTGTGGTGATAGGCAGGGGATCTGAAGATGGGGGGAGATGGCAGGGAAGGGTGGGGGAAGGAGAAAGAAAAAGAATCAGGAGAGGATATATATGTACCCATTTCCCACAATGAATGTATTTATTATGTATCACAAATATATACTAATAAAAAGCAACCAATTTTTAAAAAGCAAAGGAATTTAAAGATAAAACAGTATTAAAATAAGAAAAA
This sequence comes from Hystrix cristata, assembly GCA_004026905.1. NCBI lineage: Eukaryota > Metazoa > Chordata > Mammalia > Rodentia > Hystricidae > Hystrix > Hystrix cristata. The sequence continues at coordinate 26,261 of PVJO010003586.1, read as the reverse complement.
AATGGCATCTCTCTCTACCTATCTGGTTTGCAATAAATATCGAGAGATCTGAACTGAATTGGTGAGAATTCTAGTACCTAAATTTGACCTTCTATTTTCGCTGATCTTCAAATTCGATATAAATTCTGCATGAGCTTATGATTTCCTGCACAATAGCAAACTTGTCTTTAAATATTTTTCTGGGCTATGTGAGGTCTACTATACACCTCTGCTTGCAAGCATTGGTACTTAGAGTGATTTATGGTATGTGTTCTGCTGGGTACATGATAAGCTGCTGTAACAGACAGACCCTTCCAAAACTGATAGCTCAAACAAGACAGACATTTGTCTTTCATATGAATGTACCTAGGTAGGTGGGCCCATGGGCTAAGTAGAATAGGCAGTCCAGCACCAAAGCCCACCAGCGTTCCCTTTGAATTTGTTTGTCACTCAAGATTCTTTCTCCATGACTACTCTTCGGGGTCTGAGGGCGCTGTTATTCAGGTCTTGGAAGACCCCATACGTGGACTCTTCAGTTACTTCATTTCTGTTAGAAATTGCCTGCTTCTTTCTTGAGGTAATATTTGTCTTCTAATATTGCCAAACAGCCAATAACAAAAACACAGCTTATTAAATTTCAGTTTTTCAACCTCTTTTTTTTCAAATGCCTCCCCAGAAGATATCTGCTGTGCCTTCCACAGTATCCCAGTAGATGGTTTTACCAAGTACAGATTTCTATCTTACCAACATCATTTTTGCATATTCTTGTCATTTTACCACAAAACCAATGCTGCATACCGTGTTATTGTTTCCAAACATGTGCATCCTTGCCTGTGAAAGGATTATAGGTTTCTGCCCGTTGTACCAAGACTAAGGTATGTAACTTGTTTTGAGCCTTGAAATGGGAACATAAGTGTCATGTGCCACTTCTGAACAGAAGGATTGAAGGCCATTGTGTGGTCCCACCAGCTCTCTTGCCTCTCCCATAAAAACAATGGAGTTTAGTATTCAAGCTGCTTCATCACCCTGAATCCTGGAATAATGACGACACAATACAGAGACGCAAAGCACAAGGCCCTGAGTTTGATCCCTGGCACACGCACAAAGCAACAACAACACCCTCCCCCCAAAAAATAACCCCACAAAAAACCCCAGAGACACCGCCAGTCCACATCTCATGTGGTGAGAACATCTAATGGTGTTATAAGCCACCCACATTTTGTGGCTTTTGTTTTCAATGGAAAAAACTTAGTGAAAGCTAACTGGTACAGCTAGAGTACCCTGAAGCAATAAATAAATCTCCAAATCTCAGTGGCTTAGCACGAAGAGTTTACTAGTCTTGGTTGGAGTAGGGTAGGTGGAGCTTTATTTTCTCTGGGATATAACCTCCTTTAGGTGTTGCTAAATCAACCACCACAAACAGCTGTGGCTTTGAACTTTCCTGACCAATTGCCATTTGTACCACATTTAACCAAACCCACGGGGATGAGACCTCACGAAGGCCTAAATTGTTATTTTTGTTTTCTTGTACTTAAAATCCTCTTCACTTGCCTGCCAAATCTCACAGAGGACATGTTTATATGGTTTGACTCTTGCCATTTTGAAATTTGTTTTGATTTTGGATGCACCATATTTTTAATTCATTAAAGAAGGATTACTTTAGTTGCTCCAGAATGAATTCCCATTCTATTCTCCAAATTCAATATTATTTTGAACTTATTCCAGAAGCTGCACCAGAATATTGGTCTTACAATGTAGAGAGGTATTTAGCTATTTGGGCCTCTGCAATCTTGGAGGAAGGGGAAATGTTTAGATCAAGCATCCTGCCTCTTTCCTCTCAGTTTTAAACCTCACAAAGCGTTTCTAAATGGTCCAAAGTGACTTGCTTATCTAAACATGTTGATTAAAATTAGCTTGATGCTAAAGCTTTAAAAGCCTTTAAACAGATTTTAGCAGCTCAGCCTATCTTTGATTAAGATATGCTTGTTTAGGTGTTCCAACTCTTCCAAAAAATATTCGGTAAATTTCCAAGACTTTTGTCTAACACAAGTGACCGATTGCCTTTTCAGCTCGCAGCCCTAAAGGAGTCTAAAATCATTTCTCTGACATTCTCATCGACTAATTGGACTTTGATTGGTGTCAGCTGCTGCCAACTGTGATAAAACTGTTTTCAGTAAGCCTTGACATTCTAGAGGTGACATTAGGTCACCTCCTCCCATTATAAACAGGAAAATTTTAGAATTAAGAGGAGTGTTGATGCTATGGACACTCACTCATTCAACAGAACTAAATTAAGAACTGACTATGTACCAAGAACGGTTAAAATGGGGGAAAAACTTACTCTCTTCCAAGTTTTCACTGGAAAGAGCAGATTAGTTTAATTCGAAAAGATGGTAAGAGCAGACTGAAGGAAATGCTTCCCAGCTTTGAAATTGTCATGTGTGGAGGAAAAGACCATCTGTGGCTGAAGAGAATGAGATGCTGGGGGAGTCCACGATGTCACTTGTTTGTGCAGTGGGGATTCCATGTGACGTGTGTGTGTGTGTGTGTGTGTAGGATCCTTATTTACTTATACTTCGTCATAGTCCTATTTCCGCTGCTGTGACAAAATATTGAGATAAACAAAGAAGGAATGTTTTATTTTGGTTTGCACTTTCGGAGGTTTCAGTCCGTGGTGTCTTGACCATGTTGCTTTGTGGCTCTGGCAAAATAGAACATCACAGCAGGAAGTGTATGGTGGAGGTAATCGCTCACTTCATGGTCGTCAGGAACCAAAAAAGAAAGAGGCAGGACGAGGCCAGGGTCCCAATATACCCTTTAAGGGCACATATGACCAATGACCTGCTTCTTCCAACTTGTGCCCACTGCTAACGTTTCTACCATCTCCCAGTAGTGCGGCAGCTGGGAACCACATCTGCAGCACATGAGCTTTGGGGAACATTCCAGACCCAAACTATAACCTCTGAGGAAGGGAGCTGGAACCGGAATTCCCAGAGTGGGACCAACATGGGAACAGCAGCCTTTGACACAGGGGGCGGTCTCCTACAGCTTTCTACACCATCACTCGCTCCGTCACCACACTATGATCAGCAAGTACTGTCATCCCTGTATGTCGATGCAACGGACACCCCCAATACCCATGCAGGATGTGTAACTGGCTCAGTTGTTTAAATCGTGCAGTCTCCTGATGAAGGTCATTGTGCCAGTCACGGACGGGAAGCAAGAGCTCCTGCTTACTTCTGGCTGCCCGCTGGTAGAAAAGCACCACAGTCACTGGCAGAGAGATGAGGCCCTTTGAGGTGATTATTCTGGGATTACAGCTTCCACCGATTTCCTGAAGGCAGGTGAAACTACACTCAGTCTACATTTTTTCCTTTTCTGTTTGTCTTAACCCTGAAATATTTGATCAGGGCCCCATATGCCTGAACTCTTCATGCTGGGCAAACACATCTGTCTCTCTGCAGAATGACAAACAGAACTCAGTCAAGAAATAACAACTCAGAATATGAGGGCAAATTTACCTGCAAGTTGTGAGAAGAAAAAGGAAAACTCTAAGACAGTCTCTCATTTGTAGTTTCAACAAGAGGATATTGCATTTATGATGCAGGCACAGACATTCCTAAAAGAGAATTGGAGAGTCAAAAATATTTCTTGGATGCGAAAAACATAAATTTTGCCTTTATGCAATAAGGGAGGCAGGCAGTAAATGGAACACGGTAGAAAACTGAATTAATGAATGAGAAATAGACTTGATACCGTGTCTCAAGATACTAAGAAAAGGATAAAAGAGTGGAAAAAATGAGAGAAAGAAAACATGGATATGGTCTTTGTGATCTGATGAAACATAATTGAAACACCTTCAGGAGAGGACATAATTAGTGTAGGGAAGAAATAATCAGAGAAATAGTAAAAGAAAAATAGTCTTAGTGGATGAAAACTAGAATCTTAGAGTTGAAATAATTTCAATGGTTACCTCAAGGCAAAGTTTTAAAATTTCAATGATTTCTAAATCCTTTATAGCATATAGATTGAAGAGATATAAAGATTTATTGTAAAGGAAGATAGTCTTAGTTGACATCATATCTCTTCAAAGTGCACACTGACAGGAAATAATGGGACATTGTCTGTACAAATTCAAGGGACAAAATAGTATGTTTTCAGAATTCTAATGCTGTGCAAAGTTTCAGAAAACATTGTGTTAGCATATCCTTCCTGAAAAAATTACTTGAATAAGTGCTCCAATGAGCCAAGAAATTAATCATAATAAAGAATTTAAAAATCAGGAAGATTTATCAAAGAAAATGTAGTAAAAGATGGAACCAGTGAAATAGCATTAAATTTAGATTACTATTGCTGATGTAGTTACGAAACTTACTGCAAATGTCAAAAATACAGGGAAAGAGAAGATACATATTGTAATAAAAAGAATTGAGATCTAAACTGCTAGATAATTTAAATGAAAGCTGAGTGTTAGGGAGGGTGTGTGTGTGACACTTGACGTCGATAGAAATATATGTATCTTCTTTTTTAAAAAGCTTTAAAGATGAGCACCAGTATTGCAAGTTAAAACTTTTTTGGTTTTGGTCAATGGAAATTCTCCCCTCACCTCATTCCTGAATATAAAAGAGATTACAGTGAGATCTTCCCTGGCTGAAATAGAGAAAGCAAACCCAAGACTCTAACTCCTGGGCTTCCTCAACCCATGAGAGCTTCAAGGCTCCGGAACTAAATCCTGGAGCTCATAGAACAAAATTTGAAATTATTGCTCTAGTACAGTGGTGGCAAACTTATGGCACGTGTGTTGTTTTTCTTTTAAGACAAAAGATGTTAATGCGTGAGTTTCTTTTTCTAAATGGAAACCTCAGTATTCAGGTTTAGTTGCAGTGTAGGCACTTTGTGATAAAGAAGTAGGATTTGGGTTGTAGTTTGGACACTCATCTCTGCAAGGTTCTCTGTTACTATTCCAGTAGAATCAAGTGATGAGAAGTTCTGTTTCATTAGGGCACAACTTCTGCCGGTGTGCTATGTGTGACTGGATTATAGGCATGCTGGAGGTCCCCATCTCTGGCACTGGGGAGGCAGGGAAGGTCTAGGGCTGCTGGAATCACATAGCCCTTGAACTGGAGCTGCCTCATCTGGGGCTCCGTGAAAGGTGGAGTGGTCTGACAGTGTGCCCCTTTGGTCCCCACAGACTGGCCATGTCTGTTCCCTCAGTTTTATTTTGCTCTACAGTGTCTTGCTGAGTACAGGCCTAGAGGTCCGCTCACTACCTGGACAGGAGTCACGCAGCCGGTGTGTCTGGGTGCTTGTGTGGGGTGGGGGATTCGGTGCTAGCCCGGGATGTGTGTTTGGGCTTCTGGGTGGGCGAGCCTCTCTGTGATAACCTCGATGTATGTATTTACATGTATCAGAAATACAGCTCTGGCCAGGGCCTTCATAGTGACTATTTAGCTAGCTTCAGGATGGACTTCCTAACAATCTATGCCCATTCTGAAAATAAGAGCATTACCATTATTTTAGAACTACTGACTATGAGAAAATTTGAATGGATTCAGAATCCATTTGCATTATCACAAGAAATTTCAATATTGCATTAATAGGTAAAAAAGGAAGAACCATTATTTTCTTTAAATATAATTTTAACGTGTAAATTATTGTAAAAATGCTTTCTGTTTTTTTATCTCTCACCTGTTCAAACAAAGTTTCTCATAATGGTGACTATGAAGAATGTAAAAGTCATCATGAAAAAAATCATCAGGAATTTTGTATTGCTATTTAAAATGTAAAACCTAATATAAATAAAAGAGGTGTGGTAGGAAGCTAACATTTTCATTAAATATCCTGAGAGTATTTTAACTGGAAACTACATAAATTGTTTCCAGTTAAATACATTGCTCAATTTTGCTTTTTACAATTTTATATTTTATTCATAATTTATGATATAAAGAAAATATGTTTTACACTAAGTCTTATATATCCTCATATTTCCTCCAGTTTAATTGGGAAGGTGTTAACCAAATTACTATTTTCTATGAATTTTTACTATCAAAGTAATTAAGAGGTTAGCAAGATTGCATTAGGGAAATAAATATGCAGAGAAAATTTTATCCCTATCAAAAATAAAAAGGGAACAAAGGAGGCCTAAGCAAACACTAACCATTGTGTTTTAAGCAAAGGCAGGAGTATAAAGCAGTATGTATGGTTTATTTCATTTTTGCAAAATAGAAATAGAAAACTATCACTAGTGGGTATGCGTGGCTATCTCCCCAGGTCACAGTGATTCCTTGTGTCTTTATGTTGTTCCTCTTTAAACCAAATACACAGTTAACAGCAGAAGCAGATATGTTTGTAGAGCACACACATACACACACCAGCCCTTCCCAGGGACTTTGAAATTGTGACCGAGAATGTACAAATGGTGATCGAGCATAAGGTGAGTGTTTAAATTAAAAAAATTTTTAAAGTAAAAGACATATTGTTAGCTCTGCACAGAATACTGCCCTGCTCCTCAAACACACTTATCCGACCATTGCTGTCACTTTCGGAAGCAGTTCTGGAAGCCCTCTTTCCTCAGCGTCTGTGTGAGGTGTGATCCAAAGTACAAGGCTGATACTGAGTGCTGTCCCACACGAAAGCAGCCTCATGAAAACATTGCCGGGTCCTCCCTCAGCCACCTTCCGTCACCAGGAGACTTTCGGTTCTTTCTCAAAGTCAAAATGATCCTGAGAAGTAAATGTTCTGAATCAATTCAGGACATTGATGCAGCCATGACAGCCACAACTGAAGTCACTCACAAAAGAAGACTTCCAGAAGTGCTTCAGAAAGGCACAAGAATGATGGGATAAGTGTGCACAAAAGGAGGGGGAGTATTTCCGGGGAGATTAATAGCAATGTGTCTTTTACCATAGTAAGTTTTTGAAATTTAAACACTTACCATAATTTGTTAACATACCTCATATACCAAATGAAGAATTTAATATAGCAGACAGAGGACGTATTTATCATTGGAGGAGTCAAAGCAGAACCTTTTAAGCTTATGCTGAAGCATGTTTGAAGTGAGGGGGAGTATCTTTGGGGGATGAAGTCAATACGTCTTATACAGCAAAAAATTAAAAAAATTTAAACATTTGCCATATTTTTTGACTATATCTGTCAGACTGGCTGTTATGTTGAATAGAAGGTACTTGAAATCACTAGGTGAAGCCTCCCAGTGCCTGCGGGACCTCAGTCTGTTTCTGAGGCCTGGTGTGTTGTCACCCATGAGTTTGGAGAGATCCAAATATCCTTTATTATAAATCCTCCTCTTGCTTGAATTACTTCAGTCAGGCTTCTTCTGCCCACCTCCAGCAAATGCATCATCTGCGTCTTAATTCATCTTATGATGAAATGTGAGGCATATTTACGCTAAAACAGCAGCACAGCTCACCTTCTGATAGTAGATTATGGACAATTTTATTTTTTGTTTTAAGCAAAACATTTCTAAGAAGCATGTACTGCTCTTGTGATGCCAAAAATAATTAGCAAAATTATTTATCTCACAAGGGATAAGAGGTGAAGTGAAAATAGTGCTAAGTAAATATACAAGTAACTGTATTTTAATTTGCTTTCTTGGAGGAAGAACATGAAGGCTTTTAATTAACGTGTAAATCATTCTTCATTTAGAGATATGTTTTGTAAAGGTAAAGATATTTGCCCTCAACTTAAAAAAATTAAGACAAAGCGAGCTGCTAGACAAATAGACAAACAGATTCCCAATCCTGACCCTTACAGTGTTTTTTTTTTTTTTTTAGTAAGTCCCTGCAGTGCCCCTAACATCAGTTAAGAGAGGCTCCAGCGGAGTTTGGTTTATGTCATTATTCTAAGGAGAGATAATGAAGCATAGTGGATTTGGGAAATTCCCACAGTGAGTGCATTAGCTGGAGACACAAGTAGCTAGTGAAGTGCAAAGAAAAAGGGGTGTGGGCTCTAAACCCAGATTGCTTTCAACATGGCAGGAAAACCAGAGCCATGAAAACCATTTAAAGTCCAGATTCAAGAACTTCCTTCTGAATTCAGATAACTCTTCCTGAGAGAAGAGACAAACACCCATTAATAATTTGGCAAACTTGGCCATCTGACTTGAGAAGCTCACGGGCTGAAATAATTCATCCTGAAGACTGTGTGGTTTTATGCTTAGCACAGATGGGTTCACCTGTGTGAATTTCTGTTCTTATTTAATGCTGTTGTCTTTAAGATGAGAAATGGAGGGTTGACATTTTCTGATGCATTTTACTGGCAAGACTTGAGCAGAAATAATCACTAGCATTATTTGTCTGATGACAGCACAAGGGGGTAAGATGAATGGTGACAGCTCTCGGCACCTACATTTTGGTGAGAAAGGATAAGAATTTGCTCCAGCAGAGAGAAGAAACATTTGATTAAAATGAAAGACTTGGATGAGACAGTATTCAAATGTGTGGATCACTCTTTATTTTTCTCCCTCCATACTTAACCATAAATATTATTTAGACTTGTTCTTTGGTCTGTTGCAGACTACAGCCAGTCCCAAACCATAGGATGCAGTGACTCTGAATGATAATGTCATTGCTTTCTAAGTCCAATCAAAAATTATTTAGGACTGGCCCTAATTCATCTCTCAGAATGGAACCAGGCTTTGAATTCAAGTGGCACAAATGGAATCCTGGTTCCTAATGATGAGACTTTGAAAGGACACTTAATCTCATTGAATTCTGTTTTTCTTCTTTATAATAGGGGCTAATAATAATCACCTCCCAGATAGTTGCAGGAAGAAAATGTGATAACGTAGTGCACACTGGTTAAGAATATTTCTATTCTTTTCATTTTTTTAGAGGCTTAATTTAAGCTCTAATGTTGTCGGCCTTGAAGAATTTCTGCTACATCAGCTCCTTATCTTTACAAATATTCTCCGTCGATTGCATCAGGATTCATATTTCTTCAGGACTACTTAAACATGTGGTGTCTAAATCTTTTGTACATTATTGTTCTAAGAATTCCTTCCTTTGCTCAAAAACCAATGTACCTTTAGTTGTTAGAGCCCGAGAACTCTAGTGAAGTTAATAGTTTGGATATGTGATTCACCTCCAAGCATTACACTATGAAACTACCAAAATTGGAGGTTGGTTGTGTTGTGAAGACTAAAGAGATAACATAGGACACTGTTAGTGTGATGCCTAAACATGGCTCTCTGTGGGTTGTGATGTTAGTTAGTGATGCTAGATGGTCCCAAAGTGACTGGGAAAACAATAATTTATAGTGTGTTGCAGAATTTTTCCAATCAAAGATTAAAGTAACAGCTATAGGATAGAGATTGCAAATAGGGCTTCACTCCTCTGCTCATATACTATCTGGAATGCTAGGTTAAGAAGGATTCTGAGGCTGTGTCTTTTCAGGGGGAAGGAGAGCTGCCATTGGTTAGAGACAGCAGCTGTGAGAGCAAGAAGTGGTGTGGGCAGTAATTATTTAGCAGCCTTCTTCTAGAGTGCCCTCCCTTCCTCCCTTCTTTCCTTGCTTCCTTCCTTTCTTCTTCCCACCTTTCCTTTCAATATTTTTTTTTTTTGAGACAGGGTCTGCCTCTATAGTTCAGGCTGGCCTTGAACTCATTATGTAGCCCAGGGTGGCCTTGAACTCACAGTGATCCTCCTGCCTCAGCCGAGTGCTGGGGTTGCAGGTCTGCACCATCACAATTGGCCCTTTCATCCTTTCTTGAAGCCTACACATGTAGATCAAAGATTCCTTGCTTCATCTAACTCATTCTTACCGTTCAGCATCAAAAGTCTTCTAGGTTGACAAAAAATTGGAGAAGAATGAAATAATGAAAGCCACACTTAAATTCTTTCATGTTATTATTGGAAAATTATAAGCCCAAAACAGTCATTACCAATTTTGGAGTTTAACCCGTAAAAATTGAGGTAAAAAGGAAGCTACAGGAACTGTACTTGAAAAGGAAGAATAATGCCTCTCAAAAACCCTGAGCACTTGGGAGAATAACAGGGTACTCTCATGACACACTGCTTCCTGCAAAGTAGGAGTTTTAACTACTGTAATCCATGCTGTAGAATGTTTCCGGTATTGCCAGGCATCAAGGGGCAGCCAGATTTAGTTGAATCCAAAATTAGAAGCTTCTGTAAATTCTAGCTACACATTAATTTTAGTTGAATGTGACAAAGATTACTGATGGTTCAGCAGTATCTCTGAATGGACACTGGGCGTAATAGTTTTATGCATTCATAGGATTTGTGGAGGTAGAGTAAGAGGCTAAATGTGACACCGAGGACATTGGCTGGCACACAGGGCAAGCATGGAAATTGCTAGTTATTAATTCATGCAGTTTAGGAGTTCTAGTGAGATGCTACTAACTCCTTAAACTCATCCATATCTTCTTATGATACTCAACTACACCATTTGAATGTGTTTCCTTATGGTTTTCATCTAGGTTTTAATAAAGCATATTGCCTGGGGAAGACTAGCTTTTCATTCCTTCATATGTTTAGCTTATTTATGAATGCCTGCAATGTCTTTTAATGTCCCACCGCAGAAGGGAATTACTACAATGAATGCCATGATCCATAACCCTAAGGGACTAAAAGTCACCCCGGGGGGTGCATGACTGCCTGGTTTAGTCTGATAACTTCTGTGATCTGGCTCTGAACTGCCTTCCAAATAAGTTTCCCAGCATGGTACATTTCACTGTCTACAATCGAGCTGCCATGTTTCCTAAGCAACCTTTGTGCTATCCCGACTCTGTGTTGTGTACATTCTATTTCCTCTACTTGGAAAGATTTCCATCCTTGCTTTTAGAAAACACAGGTTAACTATAACCTCACTTGTGAAATCTTACTACATTACCACAGTCGGAAAGCAAGCTTCCCTTCTTCACACAGCTGTAGCAGTCTGTTTTTGTTGAATGAATGGATATGTGAAAGATTAAATAAGTTGTCTTAGTTTCTTCACTGTTGGGACAAAATACCTGACACCCACAATTCAAGGAAACAGAGGTTTATTTTGGTTCAGAGTTTTCAGAGTTTCCAGTCTACAGTGGCTGGCTCCTAGGCAGGTGCCATGGCTGAGGGGCATTGCAGAGGAGAAACAGCTCATGGCATGGCAGTGAAGCAGAGAGAGGGGTCAAGGGAGGAGGAGGGAGACAGACCCTTCCAGCCATACCCCAGTAACTCACCTCCCCCCAACAAGGCTTCGCCTCCCAACATCATACTTAACTTTCAATTCATCAGTGGACTAAGCCACTGATGAGTATCACATGCCCATGATCCAACCACCTCCCCCAAACCCCACCTATGAGCACATTAGGCTTTGGAGGCACATGTATATAGAAACCATAGTATAAATTTCTATCTTACCAGGCATAAAGCATGGCATGCTGGATGAGTTTGCAGAATAAGGTGGGCAAAAAGTCCTGAAGGACCTGTTGGTTGGCACTTAGTGTGTGCAGACTGCAGGCCACACTGTGTACCGGGGCAGCAGCTCCAAAGCACCCTCCAGCTCTACCCCTCTAGGACTTCAAGCTGGTCTCTCAATTTTCTGCCTGCAAAATGGAAATAACAGTGACACCTACATCACAGTGTCCTGAGGATTTAACTAAATAATAATTATTAAGCTCCTGATATGATTACTGCTGGGGCCATAGTAGGAATAAAATACATATTAATATTGCATTTTTTCTACTTTCTGAGCTTGTTATTCTCCATGTACCTGTAAAAGACCAGACCCAGTGCTAGATTTGAATCTAGTTCTTTGGACGTACCTGTCTTGGCAGAGAAACACTATAATTTTATGCAAATAAAAAAGTGGAGACCATCAGGAGACCATTTGCAAAATCAGGAAATGTGGTTTGTAGGAGTTCCATTCCCTTTTTCAGATAAGCCAGTTCTCCTATTGGCTGCTTCTGTGTAGTCCCTGTTCCCCTCTCTTTCAAGTTCACATCTATCACACTTCATGGTCACCTCCTCTTGTTAGCTGGCAATAGTCGAGACCAATTAAAATGCAATTAATAAGTGATAACTCCAGTGTAGAAGGATGTTGGCTTGTGGGAGAGGTGTTGGGAGCAAGCAGCTCAGCAGGCCTGTCATGTTGGAGGAATAAGCTGGAAACCCGCTTAAGTCTTTTTTGAAAACAACTGAAATGCTTTCCTGAGTGTCACCAATGAAGCATGAAAAGCAGAACCAAAGAGCATATTGACGTGGAGCTGTTTGTAGCAAATTTCCCCGATCAGTGACAAAACCATCATTTATGTTTTATTTTACATGTGTGCATGTGTATTTAAGTCACGTGTGCCATCCCTGGAAATACGGAATTGGGATAGTGTAATTTGGAAAGAAAAGTGCAGATGAGCAGATTAGAATCTTATCTTCTGCAACACTGCAAAGGATGTGGAGCAGCACTGGTGGTCAGTAGGAGGTTCTGTGAAGTCATTTTACATCAGGCACTTAAGCTACACCTCATTTGCGGTTTCAGAGTTTCCAAGTGGACTGGTAGGTTAGACGGTGGTGAGGTACATCCCTCAGACAATAGAACTGAAAAATGTTTGAACCAGGGATGAAATAGGACAGGGAGAAACATCTGGGAGAGGAGCTGGAGGAAGCGATGGGATTTATGGAAGTGTTTTAGCTGGAGCGCTATGTGCGCTGGTTTTCTCAGGATGGTCCTAGGTTCTGGTTGTGTTTAGTCCCCTTGTCTATTTAGCAGCCTTTTCCACTCTCAGAAGTGTTCCGGTTTATGAAAAAAATTATATAGTTGCTGGAGTTAAACTGAAATTCTCAACTTCACTCTCATATGCCAGGGAAAAGCAGCATGGGCCAGAACCTGCTGAAATTCTGAGTTATCTGATAGGGAGTTGGAAGAAAAGCAGGAGACTGCTGCGTTCTGCAAGGCTCAGGCACACTGATTTGGTTACTTAGACTGTAACAGAGATGACACATCTGGGGCTCGCAAGATAATCAAGTGTGTTTGCATCTAATGCAAATTTGGTCCTTTGGAGGACTGATAATCTATTTGGCTGGACTCTCCTGCACACACTAACACGTGGCAAGATGTTGCTCACTCTTCAGGGTGGTTGTAATAAGAGGACACATGATGAACCACATGGGTGATGTTAGAGAGGTTTATTCAAGGAGATGGACTACTAGGAGATTTGGCCAAAGGGATGATTCTGGGTCAAGGCTGAACTCGTTGTCTGGTAGCAGTCTCTCTCTTTTCAGAAAGCAGAGCCCACCTGTGCAAGCATCCCCTTAGGGCCCTGGTGTGTCTGTCTGGGAGGTTTTGCTGCTACCCGTGAGAGGAGAGTTCAGCTGTGTCTCCCTTTGGTGGCACATACACTAACAATAAAATGAGTCCAAGAAGGCTAGTGTGGCTCCTGTGTGAGAATGCCATTGAAACATTTCAAGTTTTTAAGTCAATTGTTACTTTTATTCAGCATTGTACTGGAGGCTCCAGCCATTGGTGTAGGGCAAGAAAAAGAATTGAAGTCATCATGAATGGAAATAAAGAAAACTGAGATTCAGAGATGACATTAAAATTGTGCAAGTAAATGACCTAATATATGCAAAGACACAAAACATGAAAAGATATTTTGCAAAACAAGAAGTGCTAACGCTCCTAAATGTGTGAAGAAAATATTCAGTCTAAATACTAAACAGGAAAAAGCAAATTACAATGACAATGAATTAGCATCTTATACCTGTCAGACTGACAAAGTTGCACACTACTCATTTAAGTGAAAGTGAGACACAGACCTTGTGGAAGTATAAACTGATACTACCACTTAGGAAAATTATTTAGTACTATTATTAGTTATTATTTTAGCTGAACATATTTATGGGGTGCAGTTTGGTAATTCAAGATATTTATACAATGTGTGGTGATCATATCAGGGCAATTAGTATTTCTTTTTAGACATTGTTAAAGCATGTGTTTAACACAGAAGAATTGCACATAGTTGGGAGACAGCATGATGCTTCAATATATGAAAACAATATGTACTGACCAAATCAGAGTCATTAATGTCTCCATCTCCTTATCATTACTTGGTGTTTGGAGCTCTTAAGTGCCTGTCTTGTAGTTATTCAAATTCAAAGTTATTCAAAGTTATTATAAATTCCAGACACCCTGCTGTGCTGTAAAACATTAGAACTTATTACTTCTATCTAACTGTGATTTGCTACCCATTACCTAATTGCCCTCTATCTACCCCTCCCTTTCCCAGCCTTTACCATTTACTATTCTACACCCAGATGGCATTATTTCTTGATGTGAAGAAAAGCATATCCTATTATATAGTAATTTCATTCATAGATGTACATTGTCAAGAAGTTCCTGATCATGTGCACAATGTATATGAATATACATACTATGTTTACTTAAATGTCTAGCTAAATGTCAGTCGAGGGGAGACCCCATCAATAATACTCTACATAGCGAAGATGATTGAATATAATTAAATGCTTCAACATGGATAAGAACTGAAAATGTGAAGAAAGCAAGTTACAAAAGAATACACAGATTATGATTCCACTGAAATCAATTTCAAATATAGAAAAGTGAGCAATTTATATTTCTGGGTTATATGCATATGTAATAAAACTATTTCTGTGATCCATAATTCTTGGTGAAAGGAGGGAAATTAAAAAGTAATGGAGAAGGATTTCAATTGCTTCAATTGCTTTACCAAAATTAGTAATTTCCTATTTTTTAAGCTGGCTCTGGGCACGTGAACATTCACTTCATTACTTTTATACCTATCTATTCACTATAGATATGCTTTTTGAATATATGAAATGTTTCATGAAAAATAAATTTTTAAAAAGTTTCCAACTGGCTACAAACTGTCATCAACTGATTCAGATGGTCCAATTATTTCCTTATTTACATCTGGATTTATACTTTTAACATAGGCTCATCCTTGAACAAATTTACTGAGCATGGTCTAGTGATCAGATTAGCAGCTTTCTGCACAGTTTTAGCCAATCCCAACCTCAGCATATGCATAACACAATTTTAATGACCCAGAACAACATATTTAGTCATCTAATCTAGGCAGTTTCCCCATTAGCAATTTCATTGGAAATCCCCCAGTATGTAATTTCTATTAGTGACTTTATTACGAAGTTCCATTGCTGCCTGCTGGGGGCTGTACCAGAAACCAGATTTGATGATCCCAGCAAATGTTACTTTCTCCTCTAAGAATTTCCCAATGCCTGAAGGCAGAATTTGTTGTTCCTCTCTGCTCATCCCAATGGCATTTCCTTGTTTGCAAAATGGAGCTACCTGATAGGCTACCATGAGGAATAAACAGGCTAAGGCATTTAGAGCTCACAGTAAGCACTCACAAATACTAGCTGTTCTTACGCTTGCGTTTGTGTTTGTATTATTTTCTTATTCATAAGAATTCTTATGCCTCTATTGGAATTCATGCCACAAGGTGACAAGCATCAGCTAAGTGTGTACACTGCGATCTCCATCTGCACTTTACAAAGCAGGTGAGGGAGAGAAGTGTGTCTCATTCATCTATGTGTCCCTGGTGCCTAATATTGGTGTGGTTAGTGTGTAATAGGTATACAATGTGCATTTATTAAATTTACTTAAGAGAGAATTGTTTTTATGAATTTATATTCTTCTTTGAAAATTTAGGCTTCTCAAATGTATCCTAGGTTCTAGTCTCTTGAAAGCTCCTAAAATTCGTGTCCCACTCCATCTCTAGGGGATGCTAGTGGGCTTGCCCTTGTCCTCTTTGGATGTGATCAAAGGCTTCCCGAAGTCCAAAGACATAATTGCAATTGAACTTCAATATCTTAATTGGCTTTATGTGCAATTTTAAAATTGGACAACACTTCAGTACATAGAATAGATTAAGTGTTTCAATAGGGTCAGCTGAGAGGAGACACCAAACCAAGAGGGTTTGGTCATGTCAAAGTTACTCTCTAGGGAAGGCAGGAGCAGGGAAAGAGAAGAGGAAAGAACTGACTGGTTAACTTCTGGTTACTGTTTGTGATGGAGGGATTGAAGCCGAGGGGACTTTATGTCGTGCTGACTGAAACTCATCTGCTTGGGAAATTTGACTATCATCTCTTCTTGATTGCTAGGAAGGTCAGATGAAAATTTAGTTTTGGTTTGGTGACATGGAACTGTAGTGTGAGTGACTCCATTTTGAGTTTTGGTCTGGTCTGCTGGGGCCTAGTCCAAAACAATGACCTGATATAATTTTATTTAAAAACGAGATGATGACGGGACAGAAACACTGCTTGAGGATAACAACAAATGTCTACCCTTGATTGGGCAAAATCCTCTTCTTAAATGTAATTGATTTCTTGAAAAGATTGTTTTATAGAGAAGATGAGGAACATTTAGATCTGGGCATGATTCATTGACTGGAGGCTCTGTGGTCCCATATGGATCAACCTGAGAAATAAGTGATAGTTTAAAAGATACATGGTAAGGTGAGGGCCAGAGTGGTCTCCCTCCTCAGAAGCCCTTACGTTCTCATTTTGATCTGTGACTGATTCTAGTTACATAGTCATACGCTAAAAGTGTTTAAGAATTTCTCTATTTGAGAAGCAATGTGGTATGTTGTGAGGTATAATATAGACTGGTATCAAACTTTATTGAGATTTTTACTAGTTTAATTATTTAGCATATAAATGTATTTGGTTAGAGGATTTCTAAAGATATAATTATGTGGTTACATATGTTTGGAAATAATTTGTGCTACAGTAGTGGAAACAGAATGTAACGAACTAGTGGATGTGGGGGAATAGATTTCATATTGTAAGCTATTTTAGTTAAGGTACTGTCAAATGGAGGGGAGAAGGTTACACGGGGTCTTTTGGTTTGGTGTCCACGAAAATGGTGAGAGCCAAGGTCATTATTCGAGTCTATATATTAGTCAGCTTTTCATTTCTGGGACCAAATACGTGACATACACAACTGTCTGAATTACTTTTCACGTTGCTGAGACAAAATACCCAACACCCAAAGTTAAAGGAGGAAAGATTCATTTGGTTCACAGTTTATAGTGGTTTGCGTTCATAGTTGGCTGGTTCCAAGACAGGATGACATGGCAGAAGGGCATTGCAAAGGAGAAACCATCCATGGTGTGGCAGGCAGAAGGCAGCAAGCAGCAAGCAACAAGCAAGGACAAGTGGCAAGGAATGAGCAGCAGGGACCCTCTTTCTGTCCCTTATAATTTATCTAGCCTATGCATCCTTAGGGTGGGTAGCACTCGCACCCAGGTGGGGCACCCTTAATGCAGCCAAGCAGTATGCCAAATGAATCTCTGGACTGATTTAGTAATCACACTTTTGAGCCCAATATCATACACTCTAGATCTGGCCACCTCTGAAAAAGCCCCACCTATGACTGCTTGAGGCTTTGGGGGGACATCTAGATATAACAACAATTTAAAGGAGAAAAGGTTTATTTGGCTCATGGTTTCAGGGGCTTCAGTCCATGATTGAACTAATGCAACAGAATACAATGAGGACACTAATAGGGATGGTTGGCTTCTATTAGGGGACCAGGGAAGGCTTCTCAGGACAATGCAATACCAAACTCTTTAGAGTCTGAGGAGCGTGAGCAGAGGGTTCCAACCAGACAAGGTGCTGTGTTAGGAGTTTGGTATTGTATCTATTTTCAGACACAGTGTACAGGACCTGGACAAGCTTAGTGGGAGGGTTTGAGAGCTTGGGCATAAATGGGTCTGCTGTTTCCCATTTCTTCATTGAGATGCTGAGACAGCTGGGCTTGTATTTTGTAATTAACTCAGGTGTGTGAGCCTGTGTGTGTGTGTGTGTTTGTGTAAGATATGCTACTTCAGAAATACTGATAAATGTTTTTCTCCTGTTTCATTTTATTCCTTCATGCCTTTCCTACGTTTCACCAGCTAAACTAGTCAGTGTTTGCTGGCTCTGAAAAAAAACATGGCTATGTAGAAAAGAGCAAAGATAATTGGTTTCCTGGCTTTGGGTTTCAAAGCACAGACTCAGAAGATCCCCAGACTGCCTCACAGAGACCAGAGAGACCTTCTCTCCACAGGGCTAGGAGAGGTCAGAGAAACAACTTGAAGGTGTCCTGAGGAAGAAGCTTTGGGTGTACTGCACCCTGGGGTTAGCCCCAGGCCAGGGAGGATCAGCCACTTGGAACCCTCAGGGGCTTGTAGATCTGACCCAGGGCGACTCTGAGTCTTGACTGGCGCAGCCCAACCGGCCCATAGGCTCCTGAGGAGAAGCGAGCCTGCAGTGTCTTGGCAGACAGGAAGATGACAGCACAGTGTCCACTGTAGAAGGCCCCAGACTTTACAAGCTGACAACCCACTGCGGAGAAAGGGTTGAACTCCACACTGCTGCTGAGATAGTGGAGAACAGCCAGGTTCAGCTAGAGGGGGAAAATAGAGATTTTTCTTCATACTCGAAGATAAGGATAGACATCAGGATCTGCTGCTATCTATTCATTTATTCATTTAACAATAGTTTACTGAGCATCTGCAAAGTGGCTGGCACTGTTTTAGGAATTCGCAGTACTATAGTTAACAGAACTGATGAAATTCCTGCCATGGTGTAGTTCATGTATGAGTTAGAAAGATAGAAACATACAGAAAATACAGAATGATTTTGTATTATGAAATCAGATCATGTTAAGGACTAGGCGGAAAAATCAAGGAGAGTTAGGTGAATATAAAGGCATTGATGACAAATCTGAGTAGAAACGCTTGGCTCTTATTACCAACCTTGTTGGGTCTTGTATTGATCTTGCACAACTGATGAGAACACATAATTACTCATCATTTTCAAAGTAGAGGTGGCAGAAACGATCATGAAGTAGGTAAATTGTGCACTATGTCTTCCATGCACCATGGCTACAGCTGAAGCCAAGCACCAGATTTTGGCCAAACCTCAGGGCTGAGGCCCAACTTCAGCACAAATCTCATATATCACTTTTTCATCCCTTCCATACACCCCACTGGGTAAATACTAGCACTCGGTTTGATAGTTGAGAGCATTGGTTTTCAGAGAGGTTACTCAACTAGACCAAGTTATATCAGGATTCAGACCTAAAACTGTGAATCCAAAGATCTCATTTTGCACTAAATGGGGCCAAGCTTCCTGATAGTCTCTATGGGCTCCAGTCCTGGCCTCTCTCTTGCTTGGAGGTCAATCTGGGAGACTCACACAGTAGGGAAAGCTGGGAAAACCTCTGCAGCCTGAGAGGGTCCACTTTTGACCAGGCGAGTCTGAGCATTGCAACAGTGGAGAGTAGAGAGGGGAGAGGAGCAGGGTGCTTGAAGTGAGACCCAGCGAAGTCTAGGTTACTCTGCAGCTAAGGAATTCATTCAGGTCTAACTGATTCACAAATAACAGAAACCAGAGGACTGAGGATTGGAAGGGGCCTTGGGAATCAACCAATGTAACTATCTTTATCATTGGTGAATTTCCTGAAAACGATCTCTGACATGGAGACATTTCACACCTCCCTCATCTCTTGCTCTAGCAGAGTCGATTTAATGTGAGGAAAAGGCTTTTCTGTCCTAGAGGTGAGAAAAGGCTGATGGCTAGATACAAGGAATGAGTTGCCTCCTGTTGTCTGAAAAGGTTATCTAAAGACAAAACCCAAAGATCTCTGGCCAAATTCCAATGCACCCACTGACTATGGCAGAAGAAAAAAATTGGAGCTGATTATAACATAGTGAGGACCATGGGACCTCGATTTCCTGGCCTTCCTCAATATGGATATTAACAATCGGGCAAAGTTATTGCCAATTTACTCAGAGAAAAAGCATTCATACAAGAATTCAACCTGTACACTGTGCCGTTTTATGGGTAGCGCATGTAGGTTCAGTCTTATGAATTTACTGTGCTTATTTAATATTTCCCTTAAGATGAAAAACGATGCCAGCTCAGTGTTAATAGCATCCCTGGAAGCTGAGAAGGTGTGGACCGAATGGCCATTGCTCCTTCCACTGATGGAGATTGAAAACTTTATCTTGAATGTCTTGCACTGGTGCCCGCACCCCTCGCAAGCATTAGCACAACAGTGCACACAGAAAGAACAGCACTCCACTGCCTTGGGGACCTTGACTTTGTGAGCTTACTGGTCAAGGGTGCCCTGTTTCAGAGAGTTTTGTCAGTGGTCATTAAGCTGGTAGAAAGGGAACTGTTAACACCCGGTATTTCAATTTACAGGTCAGCTCTTGTGAGCCTGCCAATGAGATACCATAGTTTGGTTTTTCATTCTGTGTCTTACTCCTGTACCTCTTTGAGCCTGAAAGTCCTAATCAGGAGAGAGGACCGATTTATAAGGACACTCTGGTTATCAAGTTATTCAGAGTTCCTTTCCAGACTCTGAAAGTGACAACATGCTGGGGTAATACTCCAGGAAATATGGGTACACAAGGGACATGGCACTGATCTTTTCTGGGGCTGAGATTCCCTCTCTGTAAACTCTGAAAGTATCTTTTAGCCCTAATATCTCGTAAATCTATCATTTCTCCCCTGCTTTTAGGAATGTATCTTTAAAAAGTCTTCCTATTCAGGCACAGGTCATTTTCTCATTCTTTTCTATATAAGACAGTGTAAGCACTCAAAAAAATTAAATCTCCCAAACTTAAAGACCCAATCCAAAAATGGGCAACTGAAATGAATAAATATTTCTCAGACGAAGAAATAAAAATGGCAAATAAATATATGAAGAAATGCTCAACATCACTAGTCATTTGAGAGATGCAAATCAAAACAACGTTAAGATTCCACCTCACTCCAGAAAGAACCGCGTATATGGAAAAAATAACCAATAACAAATGCTGGCGGGGCTGTGGGGAAAAAAGGAACCCTCCTCCACTGTTGGTGGGAATGTAGACTGGTCCAGCCACTGTGGAAATCAATATGGAGATTCCTCAAAAAACTACAACTGGAGGTTCCATTTGACCCAGCTATTCCCCTACTGGGGATCTTCCCAGAAGAATTAAAATCGTCATACCACAAGGACGTATGCACCACCATGTTCATAGCAACACAATT